>JAOTAY010043460.1:0-21461 GCA_025629805.1 Erythroxylum baracoense
GAGAGCGCGAGGCCCGAGAGGCCGAGGCTCAAAGCGGACAATATCTGCAAGCGGGTGGTCTGGGCTGTTACATCAAGTCCTAATATAAATTTTGTAAATTCAACTAATTAAGAAGAAACCAAAATTTTAAAAACACTACACGAAGGAGACGAGCAAGAAAAATTTAGTAAAAAGACAGCAATAGGGGACTCCCCCTTATATGTCAATACTGGTATGGAACACTAGAGGGTTGAATGAACCTCTTCAAAAACTAGTTGTGAAGGGGTTGGTAAAAGAGAAGAAACATATTCTAATTGGTTTGCTTGAAACTAAAATAAAAAAATCCTCATACCCTCTATGGATCAAGTTTTTTAAGTGCTAATTGGGAGATACTCTCTAATATTAATTCTCATTTTAATGGAAGAATTATTTATCTTTTTAACTCTTATCTGATGGTAGTACAAGCTACAAAAGAAACAGATCAGATGCTTTATCTCCATTATTAGCTAAAAAATAGCAGTACCAACTTTCATTTTTCACTTTTGTATGCATCTAATTTTAACTTCCAACGAGATAAAATACGGAGGGATGTGCAACGTATCCAATCTACAATTCAACATCCTTGGCTGGTGGTTAGTGATTTCAACTACTCTCTAATCTTAACAAAAATTAAGGGTAGACTAGATGCACATCTAGGACAAACAAAGGAATTATCCACATTCCTAATCCATATAGACTTTGTAAGGCCCTAAAGTACGCCCTAGTTGAAATAAAACATGTTTATGGAAGTACATATGTGATAAAAGTTATAATTATGCTATGATTAGAATACGAAAGACATATGACTTGAATTTTTGGTCAAGTAGATCATATTTAGTGCTTTGGAATGGATTGACACCATTAGAGAATTGAGCTACTTAAAAGTACAATTTGGACTATGAAAATTATCAAGTGGCAAGTTAAGTTGGTATATAAAAATTAAAATAACTAAGCCTATAAATTAGTGACATTTGGCATAGTTTATGTATTAACATTTGGCAGTATAATAAGAGAACATGTTGCCCAATTGAAGTGTTACAAATGGCAGCTTAAATGGTGGGAAAATTGGCTTCATGCCATGGTGTTAAGTGGCATGTTAAGCTAGTGACACCTAGCTGGTGATGAAGCAAGTTTCTGCTGGAGTAAATCTAGCTTTGTCCACTATTCACCTTGCTTCCTTCTCTCCATCGAAACTCCCATTTTCTCTCTAACTTCTAGAATTTTTGTTGGAGTTTGGATTGTCATCACTTGAATTTTGGTAAGCTACTGAATCTAGAAAAAGGTTCTATTAATTTTCTATACTATTGTTATGTTAATGCTAAAATTTGCACATTAAACCTATATATATGCTGATTGTTTGGAAGGATTGGTTTGATTTGATCTTTGGAGTTGTTTTCTTTTTTAATTTTAAAGAGATAAGGGAGTACTAAACTTGGTATCATGATAGAACATGTATTTTTTGATGTTTGAAGTGGATAAAATGTGTACTGAATTAATGAAGAATTGTGGTTAGAAACTTGATACATGTTGGATACTCATTAGAAGGAGTGGTTCCACTGAACAGGCATTGATATTTCAGCTATATCTTGACCTTTAGATATTAAAATGGGATGATTTTAAATTAAGATTAAACTAGATACATATATCTACAACATTCATGAAGGAATCAAATTTGATTTCTGCCACTAATGGTTTTCAAATTTGGCTTGAAGTTGAGTTTTAGTTATTTTCCATTATTGAGAACAATCAATAGTATTTTGAGTATAAATCTTGGAATAATGAACCAAATTGAATTAACTTTATTTCATTTGAAAATTAATACATATAGGAACATTTGTTTAGAAGAACATATTGTCTAAAAACGTCAGTTTCTATGTCAGAATAGCCATACAAAACGGATCCAAAAACTTATCCTCTGAAAACAGTTGTTTAAAGGTTTCAGGTCACTTATCCCACAATTGTGGGAAATGATTAGGAAGATGAAAAAAATGGGGTTTTATGCAATTGATGAACTATATAAGGTTCAGTTAATTTATTCAGTACGATAGGACTTAAATGGACTTGTTTAAGGTGTGTTTAAACTTAAATTGGTATTCGATGTAATTGAGTAACAGTTAGTATAATTATGCATTATTAATGGAGATGATAATATAAAGGATGTATGGTTTAATAATGATGAATACAATGTTGAATTACTTGGTGTGATCATGAATGAATAAGTTCTAAAGGCTTATGTATTATGAATTGGTTATGGATGTTTGTGAATTGGGAATTTCTGTGATAATATTGTGATAATTCCAGATCATCAGCTGTCCGAGGAGTTTGATAGTTAAGGTTGCATTGGAAGTGCTTTCTAATTATGTGTATATATATAATATGTGATTACTCAACACTTCTATTGATGCATAATTGCATATATTTGTGTTCGTAAGGTATGTTATGTTTGATCAAATGTCAATGAATAAGTTCATTTGGACTAAAATATAATAAAGACATATGTTGTACTTCATCATTTGCATAAAATGCTAAAATCTGAAAAGGTTTGTTTTAAAACTGCTGAGTCCTAGTCGTGGGTAAATAGGCATGCCTAGAATGGTTAGCAGCTACTTCTGTAATTAGACACTAAGGTGTCTTCTGTGATCAGACGCTTCGGTGTCTTCTAATTCTAGACACTTTTGTGTCTTCTATTTTAGAGACTTAAATCTCTTCTATTTTAGATACAACTATGGTATCTTCTGTTCTGGTCCCGTTACCTACTTATGTAAAAAGGAGCAGGCTAACTTATGTTGTATTTTATTATTTGCTCATTTTCGATATAATCAAGCTCTATTCTGAAATAACTAAGCTCTGTTTTGATATAAACAAATTCTATTTTGATACAGCCAAGTTATGTTCTAATACTTTAAAATTCTGTTTTTGATATTATGTTATTCTATTATGATACTTGTGAGTTTTACGCTGAAGCAAATATATTCCACTTTGATTTGATTTATTCTGATCTGAGATGCATATTGCTTGAAATGTGATCTAATTTGTATATGTCAATATCATATGACTATTAGAGACAACTGCCATTATACATCCTATTTAGTTATTCCGCACTAAGCTATACGCTTAACACGGTGGATTTGCCCCATGTAGGTTCAGATAGAATGATATAAAGACCGGGGAAAAGGTAACCGTAATGGCTAATGAAGATTGTGTTTTGTTGTAAATAATGTTCAGTTTGTTATTGTTACTAGCTTGTTTAATATTTATAAACAAGAGGAAATTTGGATTTCAAGGCATATAATATGTTTTGTCATATGTCATTACATTATGTATATTATGTTTAAAACTTAATGAAATGTATTGTAATGTACGATGCTTGAGTTTCTGAGAATGCTTAGAATTATTGGTATGATATGTTTTGGGTGCTATTATGTGTGGCATCTGCATATCCTCCCAGGGGGTATGTGGGTGTAACAACTTTTGGTATCAGAGCATGGTTTAGGTGATTCTAGTTTTACCAGCACTTAACTACTGCTTATACTTGAGTGTAAAAGTTATGTTTTGACCTAATGCGGTTTGTCCTATATTTTGGTTATAGAATTAAAGATGGAAAGATCTCACGAAGCCATTGACGAGATTGTTGAGAGTAATAATCTTGAACGATCTTGTCCATCGATATCTGGACCCTCTAGGTTTAATCAAGGTTAAGCTAAGGTGCCACCTCGTCCTCCAGCTCAGGGAGAGGCTTTAGTTAAGTTGTCATAGGATATGATGACGTTACTGCATCGTACGACTCCACCCAAGGCTCTGATTAATCAGCTGCGGAAGTTTGGAGCTGAGAAATTTTCTGGAACATCATTAGAGGAGTTCCACTGTCATCAGTTCGAGGATGGTTTGAACGATTCGATTAAGGAGCATTTTGCCACATTCACTTTACTATAACAAGTGAACTACAATCAATTGGTGTAAGCCGCAATGAAAATAGAGAGGCAAGAGATGGTTAAGATAGAAAGGGGTCAGAGAAGGGGCTTTACTAGAGGAGGTCCATCCTTGGGCAAGTGGAGTCGTGGAGGTATTTCCTTTACATTGGACTTTACTCAAAGATCTGTAATTCAGGGAAGGCGACAGAACTTTCCTTTACTGACTGCTTTTGGTAGGGGTTCCTCTATAGGCCAAGGTTCTAGTATTTTGAAGTTTCCTCATTGCTCCAAATACCATTAGGGTACCTGTAGGAGGACTACGGGTGTATGTTTCAGATATGCAACACGGAGCATCAAATAGCTAATTGCCCTATAAGATAGTACCAGACATCGTAAGCTAGTAGGGAAGTCTCTTATGCATCTGTAGAAATCAGAGGACGAGGTAGAGGTCAAGGAGGATCTGGTCAGAACGAACCTAATCCGAGTATCCATTCAGAAACTGTTGATCGGCCAGATGTGCCTTATGCTTCAGCTCGAGCTTATGCATTGAAAGCTCGTAAGGATCAGGATGCACCTGAAGTCATTGTTGGTATTGTTTCTCTCTTTAATTTTGAAATGCATGCACTAATTGATCCTGGATCTACTCATTCCTATATCTATGTTAGAGAAATGTCTGATAAGGAGATGCCTATAGATTAGCTAAAGTATGACATTCATGTAACCAATCCTTTAGGTAGTAGTGTGTTGGTTAATCAGGTTTTTAGGAATTGTGCTATTATGATCCAAGAAAATGAATATGTATCATATCTGATTAGATTGCCTTTTCATGAATTTGATTTGATTCTGGGTATTGACTGGTTATCCAAGCATCAGGCAGTAGTTGATTGTAATGCTAAAACAGTTGTGCTTAGGAAGCATCAACCTAAAATAGTATTGCATGGTATCTGCACTAGTTCTTTAGCTAATGTGGTATCTACTATGCAAGCCCAAAAGCTCTTTAGGAAGGGATGTAAAGCTTATCTAGCTTTTGTGTTTGATCCTAAGAAGGAGGGTGGTAAATTGCTAGATATTCTAGTGGTGAATGAATTTTTGGATGTGTTTCTTGAGGAATTACCTGGACTCCCTCCTGAAACAGAAGTGGAGTTGTCTATTCAAGTCATGCCTGGCACTACTTCTATATCTAGAGCACTATATATAATGACTCCTATTGAATTAAAAGGAGTTGAAGGTGTAGTTTCAAGAGCTTCTGGATAAAGGGTTTATTCGACCCAATGTCTCACTATAGGGAGCATCGGTCTTGTTTTTTTAAGAAAAAGGATGGTACACTACAGATGTGCATCAATTATAGGCAATTAAAAAGAGTCACAGTGAAGAGCAAGTATCTGTTGCCAAGGATTGAAGATCTGTTTGATCAGTTGAAAAATGCAAGAGTGTTTTCAAAGATAGATCTATGATCGGGGTACTATCAACTTTGGGTAAAGGATGTGGATGTATCGAAGACTGCATTTAAGACTCGTTATGGACATTATGAATTCCTGGTAATGCCATTCGGGTTAGCTAATGTTCCAGCAGCATTTATGGATATGATGAATAGAGTATTCAGGCCTTATCAAGACCAGTTTGTTGTGGTGTTTATAGATGATATACTGTTATATTCTAAGAACGAACATGACTATACTGAGCATATCTGAATTGTGTTACAAACCCTGCGGGGAAAATAGTTGTATGCTAAGCTGAGCAAGTGTGATTTCTAGCTTCTAGAGGTATCTTTTCTAGGACTTGTTGTCTCTTCTTAAAGGATTAGAGTTGATCCTAGTAAGATATAAGCAATTGTTAACTAGAAGCCACCATAGAATGTGACAGAAGTGAGAAGTTTTCTGAGTTTGGTTGGTTATTATTGTTGTTTTGTGAAGGGGTTCTTGGTGATAGCATCCCCTTTAACTAAACTGTTACGGTAAGGAGTGAAGTAAGAATGGTCTGATAGATGACAAAATAGCTATGATCAACAAAAAAGTATGCTTACTGAAGCTCTTATATTGGCTCAACCTACTTCTGGTAAGGAGTATGTTATGTTTAGTGATGCATCTAGATATGGTTTGGGTTGTGTTTTGATGCAAGATGGAAAGGTAGCTGCTTATGCCTCTAGGCAACTAAAGCCACATAAACAGAATTACCCTACATATAATCTGAAGCTCACAACAGTAGTGTTTGCCTTAACAATTTGGCAGCATTACTTGTATGGTGAAAGGTGTAGAATTTTCACAAGTCATTAGAGTTTAAAGTATCTGCTTACCCAGAAAGAACTCAATATGAGACAATGCGTTAGTTATAACGGTTTAAAGACTATGATTGTATTGTGGACTACCATTCAGGTAAAGCTAATGTCATGGCTGATGCCTTGAGTCAGATGACTATTTCAGCATTGTCAGTGCAACATGGTGAATGGGGACTTATATCTGAAGGAGCTTCAATAGCTCAGTTAAAAACTAGGCCTACCTTAAGGTAAGAAATTTGTGATGCTCAGAGAGTTGATGATAAGTTGCAACAACTTATCTTGGCTACTCGGGAAGGTAAACAACCTGACTTTTCTATGAAAGGAGATGATTTGTATTATAAAGATCGGTTGTGTCTGCCAGATAATGATGAACTAAAAAAGAAGTTGTTATTTAAGGCTCATCATACTATTTTCACTATACATCCTGGTGGAAATAAGATGTATCAAAATCTGAAGAAACATTACTGGTAGTCGGGTATGAAGCGAGATGTTGTGGATTACGTAGCTAAATGTTTGATATGTTAACAAGTTAAAGCTGAACATCAGGTTTCATCTAGTTTGTTACGTCTTATTTGTATTCCTCAATGGAAATGGGATAACATTACTGTGGATTTTTTCGCTGGACTTCCTCTTACCTAGAAGAAGCATGATGCTGTATGGGTGATTGTGGATAAGTTCACCAAGTCTGCTCATTTTCTATTTGTTTTTCTTGATTTTTCTTTGGATAGGCTTTCGGACTTATATGTGAATGAAATAGTGAGACTGCTCAGAGTACCGGCATCTATTATTTCTGATCGTGATCCTCGATTTACTTCGAGATTCTAGGAAAGTATGCAAAAGGCTTTAGGTACTCAAGTTAAGTTTAGTATTGCTTTCCATCCCCAAACAGATGGACAATATGAATGGGTTATCCAGATATTAGAAGATATGCTTTGGGGTTGTATGTTAAAGTTTCCAAGTTATTGGGATAATTATCTGGCTCTGATGGAGTTTACTTACAACAATAATTATCAGACTAGCATTGACATGTCGCCTTATGAAGTGTTGTATGGTGAAAGGTGTAGAACTCTAGTGTGTTGGACTAAATTGAGTGAAAACAAGATGATCGAGCTTGATATTGTGAAAGATACTAAAGAAAAAGTTTAGGTTATTCAACATAGGTTGAAAGCTGCCAGTGATGGGCAGAAGTCGTACGCTGATTTGAAAAGGAAGGATAATGAATATCAAGTAGGTGATAAGGTATTCTTGAAATTGTCATAGTGGGAAGAATACGGTTCGATTTGATAAGAAAGGTAAGCTCAGTCCGCGATATATTGGTCTATATGAGATTCTTAAGAGAATCAGACCATTAGTTTATCAATTAGCTCTTCCTAAAGAATTGGCCAAGTTATATAATGTATTTCATGTTTCCATGTTGAGAAGATATCGGTCTGATGATGCACATAAGATTCTTATGCAAGAAATTCAAGTACAATCGGATTTGTCTTACGAAAAAGGGTCTGTGTCTATATTAGCCAGAGAAGTCAGACAACTCAGGAACAAGCAAATACCTTTGGTGAAAGTACGCACTTTGGCAACACCATGGACTTGAAGAAGCAATATGGGAACCAGAAGAGACCATGAGAGCTCAGTATCCTCAACTATTTTAATTAGGTATGAATTTCGAGGACAAAATTATTTTAAGAGGAAGAGAATTGTAAGGCCCCAAAGTACACCTTAGTTGAAATAAGACATGTTTATGAAAGTACATATACGATAAAAGTAAGAATTGTGCTATGATTAGAATATGAAAGCCATATGACTTGAATTTTTAGTCAAGTGGATCATATTTAGTGGTTTGGAATAGATTGAAACCATTAGAGAATTGAGGTATTTAAAAGTACAATTTAGACTAGGAAAATTGTCAAGTGGCAAGTTAAATTGGTATATGAAAATTAAAATAGCTATGCCTAAGAATTAGTGACATTTGACATAGTTTATGTATTGACATTTGGTAGCAAGTGTTACAAATGGTAGCTTAAATGGTGGGAAAATAGGCTTCATGCCTTGGTGTTAAGTGGCATGTTAAACTAGTGACACCTAGCTGGTGATGAAGCAAGTTTCTGGTGGAGTAAATCTAGCTTTGTCCATTATTCACCTTGCTTCCTTCTCTCCACGGAAACTACCATTTTCTCTCTAACTTTTGCAATTTTTGCAGGAATTTGGATTGTCATCACTTGAAATTTAGTAAGCTATTGAATCTAGAAAAAGATATACTAATTTTCTGTACTATTGTTATGTTAATGTTGAAATTTGAAAATTAAACCTAGATATGTGTTGATGGTCTGGAAGGATTAGTTTGGCTTTATCTTTGGAGTTGGTTTTTTTAAAGTTTAAAGAGGTAAGGGAGTACTAAACTTGGTATCATGATAGAACATGTGTTATTTGATGTTTAAAGTGGATGTGGTGAGAAACTTGATACATGCTGGTTACTCATTAGAAGGACTGATTCCACTAAATAGGCATCGGTATTTTAGCTATATCTTGACCTGTAGACATCAAAATGGGATTTTTTTAAAATTCAAATTAAACTAGATACATATATATACAAATTTGATGAAGTAATCGAATTTGATTTCTGTCACTAAGGGTTTTGAAATTTGGCTTAAAATTGAGTTTTGCTTGTTGTCCACGGTTGAGAACAGTCTGTAGTATTATGGGTATAACTTTTGAAATAATGAACCAAACTGAATTAACTTTATTTCGTTTGCAACTTAATATATAGAGGAACATTTGTTTAGAAGAACATGTTATGTAAAAATGTTAGTTTCTAAGTTAGAATAGCCATAAAAAATTGATCCAAAAACTTGTCAGGTGAAAACAGTTGTTTGAAGGTTTGGGGTCACTTATCCCACAATTGTGGGAAATGATTAGGAAGGTTAAAAAATGGGGTTTTTTTACAATTGATGAACTATATAAGGTTCAATTAATTTATTTGGTATAATAGGACTTAAATGGACTTGTTTAAGGTGTGTTTGAACTTAAATTGGTATTCGATGTAATTAAGTAATAGTTAGTTTAATTATGCATTATTAATGGAGATGATAATATAAAGGATGCATGGTTTAATAATGATGACTAAAATGTTGAATTGCTTGGTGTGATCATGAATGAATGAGTTCCAAAGGCTTATGTTTTATGAATTGGTTATGGATGTTTATGAATTGGGAATTTCTACGATAATATTGTGATAATTTCAGACCATTAGTTGTCCGAGGAGTTTGATAGTTGGGGTTGTATTGGAAGTGTTTTCTAATTATATGCATATACATAATGTGTGATGACTTAACATTTCTATTGACGCATGATTGCACATATTTGTATTTATAAGGTGTGTTATATTTGATCAAATGTTAATGAATAAGTTCATTTGGAGCAAAATAAAATAAAGACATATGTTGTACTTCATCTTTTACATAAAATGCTAAAATCTGAAATGATTTGTTTTAAAAATATTGAGTCCTTGTTGTGGGTAAATAGGCATGCTTAAAAGGGTTAGTAGCTGCTTCTGTCATTAGACACTAAGATGTCTTTTGTGATCAAACACTTCGATGTCTTCTGATTCTAGACACTTTTGTGTCTTCTGTTTCGGAGACTTAAGTCTCTTATGTTTTAGATACAATCATGGTATATTCTATTCTGGTCTCGTTACCTACTTCTGTAAAAAGGATTAGAAGGCTAACTGTTTTGTATTTTATTATTTGCTCAGCTCCGATATAATCGAGCTCTGTTCTGAAATAACTAAGCTCTGTTCTGATATAAACAAATTCTATTTTGATACAGACAACTTCTGTTCTGATACTTTAAAATTCTGTTTTTGATATTATGTTATTATATTATGATACTTATGAGTTTTACCCTAAAGTAGATATATTGTGCTCTGATATGATTTATTCTGATCTGATGCATATTGCTTGAAATGTGATATGATTTTTATATGTTAATATCATATGACTGTTAGAGACGGCTGCCATTATGTATCCTGTTTAGTTTTTCCCCACTAAGCTATATGCTTAGCAAGGTGGATTTGCTCCGTGTAGGTTCAGATAGAAAGGTAAAAAGACTAGTAAGAAGAAACCGCAGTGGCCAATGAAGACTGTATTTTGTTGTGAATAATGTTCAGTTTGTTGTTGTTATTGACTTGTACTCAGTATGATGAGACAGTTTGTATTTTACATATATGGTTTGTAATATTTATAAACCAGAGGAAATTTGGATTTCAAGGCATGTAATATGTTTCTTGATATGTCATTACATTATATATAGTATGTTTAAAACATAATGAAATGTAATGTAATGTATGATGCTTGAGTTTCTGAGAATGCTTGGAATTGTTGGCATGATATGTTTGGGGTACTGTTATATGTGACATCTGCATATCCTCCCAGGGGGACATAGGTGTAATAGACTTGGTGGATCTCAATCACATAGGAAAGATTCTAAGTTAATATAACAACTAATAAGGTAGATGGTTGCTTCAAAAGAAGCTTGATCGTGCTCTTGTCAATTCCTTATGGTTAAATTTTTTCAATGACTCTTTTATTCATTTTGCTGAGAATATGACTTCTAATCACTCATTTATGTTAATTCAACGACTTGCTACTACCAACCTAAAAGGCTCTCCCTTCAAATTTTTTAATGCTCTCACTAGTTTAGAGGGGTTTCATCAAGTAGTTGCTAACTATTAGGCATCTGAAGTGGAAGGTTACAATTCTTACCAACTTATAACTAAGCCCAGATTGATGAAAGTTGTCCTAAAATCTTCTATGCTCTAAAAGAATCTCAATATTTAGCTTCTTAAAGAGAAGCTTAGATAGGCTCGGGATAAATGTTACTTGTCTCCACAAAACCATTCAAATAAGAAGAAAGAACTTGTCTTCATCAATATCATGAGGTTCTTGAGTTTCAAAACTTAGTGATGAGATAGAAGGCAAGGACCAACTGGTTGAAGGAAGGGGATGCTAATACTCAATTTTTTCATTCTTCTTTACTTGCGAGAAGGAATGTCAACAAGATAAATATGCTACAAGATCATAGGGGACAAACGCATGTTGAACATAACTCACTACTAAAAATAGCCAAAAAATATTTCCTAAAATTAATGGGTACTGCCTCGACCTTCTCTTCAAGTTCTAATCTTCAGTTGCTTTTTGATTGTCAGTTGGATTAAAGAACGAAAGAGCTTATGGTCTCACCTATCACTGCACAAGATGTGAAGAAAACTCTTTTCAATTTGCATCCCTTCAAATCCCCTAATCTACATGGCTTTATTGCTATATTTACAGCAATTGTTCTAGAATTTTTTAATTCTTCGAGTTCGCTCCAAGAAATCAATTGTACACACATCTGTTTAGTCTTTAAGAAACTGAATCCATCTTGTATGAGTGACTTTTTTCCGATCTCATGTTGTAATACAATCTATAAGGTGATATATAAGATGCTTGCTGATCGACTCAAATTGGGCTATTTTAAATATTGTAGATACTGCACACATTACTTTTCTCTTGAACTGTTCCATTAGATATAATGTTCTATTGATCCAAGAGTTGGTCAAGGATTATAATTCTGGTAAGAAGATCAATAGTTACCTATTAAAAATTGATTTTTTCAAAGCCTTTGATACCCTCAGCTGGGATTATATTCAATTTTTCCTATAAGCCTTAAATCTACCATAGTAGTTCATAACATGGATCATGACATTATCTAGTCTCCATCTTTCATTGTCCTAGTGAATGGTATTCCTTCCAAGAGGTTCAAAACAGCTAAAGGAATCAAACAAGGGGACCTTTTATCCCCTTATCTGTTTACCCTTGCTATGGAAGGACTCTCTAAGTTATTAAATAGACTCATTAGCTATAATGGACATAAAACTTACTCATCTTATGTATACGAATGATTTATTGTATGGGGTTGACACTCATTCAATCACAATGTTGATGCATATTCTGAATTTGTTTGCATAATGGTCTAGTCTCAAATTAAATCTTGATAAAATTCATATATATCACTCAACAGATGTAGGAAAATTCTTTTCCATTATTAATCTTATGGGTCTGAGTATTCACACATTACCTTTCAGTTATTTGGGCATTCCTATTACAAATTATAAGCAAAAATTTGTTGATTGCTTACCTATCATTTAAAGGATGAAATGCAAGGTGTTGGCTTGGCAAAATAGATTTTTATCCTACGCTACTAAACTTACTTTAATCATATCGGTTCTCAACAATATGCACATGCACTGGATTGCTTATGTTGCTCTAGATAAGAATGCTATTAAGGAAATGGATCGAATTATGAAATCCTTCCTTTGATATGATAAAATCGATGACTCAAGAAAATCAAGGATCAAATGATATAAAGTGATAGTCCCAAAGAAGTTTGGTAGAATAGGTATTATCTTTATATCTAAAATGTAAAATGTGTTAAAGTGCAAGAGGATTTGGAGAGTCATAACGGACCAAAAAGCACTTTGGATAAAATGGTTACGTGAATTCTATCTGATGAGTACAAACATTTGGATAGCTGATTTTTATAGGGATGGTTCTTGGATAATTAGAAAAATGATGAAACTTAGAATTATCATCTATCCTTGTAGCAAATTTACAATTGGGAATGGCAAGAAGACTTGGATTTGGTATGACAATTGTTTGGACATCAATCCTTTGGTGTAATCAATAGAATTCTCTCATCTTCGATATCGGATGCCATTATAATTTAGAGTTTCCTCTCTGATTATGGAAGGGACCTAGCAAGGCAATTTTAGGGGATTCCAATCTATAGCTAGACATTTTCCTATACTGAGGATAGCTTAAAGTGAAGACATAATAATATGGACGCTAACTTCGAATGGTCAGTACACAAGTCAATCTTATCATAAATTGTTCACTAACACTACTATGGAAGTTCCTTGGTTGAACCTTGTATGAAAATAGTCTCTATGCCCCAAAGCATCTTTTATCTCTTAGCTAGCGATCAGGAAAAAACTCAAGACTAAGAATCAACGGGCATAGAAGTGAAGATGTGTTACGTTTGCTATGCAACAGGGAGGTGGAGGACATAGAACATTTGTTCTTTAAATGTAGCTTTTATAAAGCTATTTGGAGCAGTATGCCACACATGTTACCTAGTAATAACAATGGCGACAGATGGGAGCAGTTCTTAAGTTGCATGATAAGCAATTCTCGGATAGGGAATCCAAACTCTATATTGTATAAAGGAGTATTCATCATCACCATTTACAACAATTTGAGGGAGAGAAATCAAAGAAGATTCACAGATGATAAAAAAGAGAAATGTTAGTTGGCTAGTAGAATAGCAAACCATATTCGAGCATTTCTAGTGGCACACCATGTACAGTAAAAACTTTCGATGGAGATGAAATATAGTTGGAACCTATGCTTTTTTTCTTCTCATTTGTTGATTGATGTACTGCCTTTACTTAGTTCATTTTGATTTTTTGTACATATATGGATGGCGTTATTCCTTGAACTCACTATAATGTAGTCTTTAGTTCCATCTATAGTAATTTCATATTCATCTTTCAAAAAATTTGTTAATTAGTTGTAATTAAATAGTAATTTAAGTCTAAATAAAATCCAATATCTCATACCAACTATTATTTATTTAATATCTCATAGTTAATTATAAAATCTCTAAATTTTATAATCAAGCCTAGTTTGATTAAAACATCTTTCTCTTTGGTATTAGATAAACTAAAATCTTTTAATTAAATAATTTATATCTATAGATTAAGATTGACGTATAGTAACGTATCATGAATACCTAAATACTTAAAAATGTCAAAGTTGTTTTGACTAAATTTTTCGTGCACTATTTTTTTATAATTCAATCCTTTCATTATACGATTTTTCGATTTGACTTAGAGCAAGAAATTAATTTCTACTTTATTTATGTCCGATCATATTAATTCTCTACCACTAGTAATTGATTCAATTAATGACAATTTAAAATTACTTTCAAAGTGTCATTCTACCTTGGCCAAAGATTTCTTGAATTAATACTAATCGATAGCAATAAAATATTTTCCCCAATTACTTTAAGTTAACGAATCCTGTATTGATCACTCAACTACATCTATATAGTTCATGCTAAATCCAATAACTACTGTACTGAACTGTCCTTAAGTAAAATAGGTCATAAGAAGTATCAAAACATGGCACTCCCTATATGAGATAACTTTGGAAATCTAAGTCAAAAGATCACTTATACAATCTTCACAATGAGAATTTTCATATACATATTAGTAATATTCCAAATAGAATTATCATATAGGGTCAGTTCAGCAAACTTATTATCTAACGAGTACTCACACATTTATTTATGTGTCTTCATACTTTAGTCTATGAGATTGACAAGTTCTTTGGTAAGGAAGAAGCATAATATAAGCTAGTTTTTTTATGCTTTATTAATATTCAATCTTAATAAAACAATGACTATGAACAATTAAGGGATAATATATAAATACAATATGAATCTCATAATTATGATATCACCATAATCTCATTCTCTATGTATATTTATCTCCTTGTTTCCTTGTTCATCATATACTGACTTTAAAAAAACAGCAAAGTGAATGTTCTGAACTTGATGGGATTCCAATTTAAGGTAACCTTTTATGAAGTGTGCATAATTTTCCAACTCATTTAAATATTATATAAACTTTGTTTCATAAAACCATTAACGTCGGTGGCAGAGATATAAAACAGCTAAATTGGCAGAAAATGCTTATCATTTGTTTATACTTCTTTTCAACGTTGTTCTACTTTTGGTTTGATACCAAAAAGTCGAAATTTTTATTAAGATCTTATTAGTTCAAGTTATGCATTAATTAAGACAATTTTAATTAGAGAGACATATACAGATCATAGTACATTAACGTGAGTTACTTTTTGTTCTTTTTCAACTTATATTCGAATTCAGGTTGAAAGCATCTACTAAAATAAAGAACTAAATGATGTAGCTGTAAGACTTCAAATCATTCATAACCATTACCAAGTCCAATTGGGAGCTATAACAAGGCATGTAACTATACAATTTCCAATAATTATTTTATAGAAGAGGAACGTTAAACGATAAACATGGTTTACGGGCATAATACACGAGGCCGCAAAATATGTTATGTTTTTCTTACTTGGACCGAGGTAAGTAGATGCATTATCCCTAGATCAATAAATCTCTGGTATATAAAATAAATATTAAACCAATCAAATATTTATCGTCGAAGTATATATTCTGGATTGGTGTGTGCACTCCCCCTCGTCTTATGTATATAACATAAAGAACCGTGTTTCCTCGTGTTGTCATGAAACGGGGCCTTCGGAGAACATCTCCTTGTCGTCAAAATGATAGTTTTGTGTTTTCAGAAGCATTATTCTTTCTTAATCTTAAGAAAAGAACTTGGCTATGTACGAAAACATATTATTTTGAGTAATTCCAGAATAAAGTCTATTCTGTGAGGGGATGGGGGAAACGTTTTGCTAAGCAAAAACATTTTGTTGTAGGTATTCTATATAATAAAAATAGGATAACCAAAAACTGAATTAAGAGTTATTTTACTAACCAACTGTTTTACCTTCAATTAAAGATTCTCAAGTGTTTAAATTTCCACTGAATTTTTTTATAATAAATATATTACATTAACACCAAAAAGTTAGGTTGAAATTACAACTATGATCGCTACTCAAAAACTAAGAACCCTCGGGAACTCTCAATATTCCTATAGAGACAAAAGAAAAACATGACAAGATTGATCTATCAAAAAAATTTGCAATAATCAGTCTGGCACAAAAATATGCATAAACAAAGGTTAGCTTCTCTTTGAATTTGCTTGCGTATGTCTTTCACTTCTTAATGAAAATTCAATTTATTGGTTTCTGGCCAAGCTTAATGAGTTTCTCTTACTCAAAATGAAGGATTCGATATAATTAAGGCTGGAGGTTTGAAATTAGTGATGGTACAAGGCTTGGTGGATCTATTCGACCCAGGAAACGAAGTTGGAGAATTGTGAATCTTTATTTTTGAAATCAAGTGCCAACTTTATTTGTTTTTTCTCTACATAGAATAAATCTTGTTTCATGAACTTGCCTTTACAAAGGGTAGGCTTTCATATATTCCACCAGGATGCAATAGTGTGATTTGAAGGAACACGGATTGCATTGGTAATATAGGCTCATCTTACCCAGTTTATACTGTAGTAAGGACTTCAAAACCGTATCTGTGTTCTTGTTTGAAAATCGTGCAATTCCTTTCCATGCCAAATTGTATACACGTAGCAGCAGAGTGAAAGCTTAAGTAGAATTGAGTCTTCTTGATAGGTTAAACAAGTACGAACAACCCACTTAATAGTGTTTCCCCACATGGTATGACAGACCCTGCTCCTACAACGACTAGGCGGTTTGCTCAACATTTCATTGTAGCCCTTCAATCGATATCTGATCCAACTGAACAGTTTCGGTAGAGTTAAGCCTATTTCCCTTTTTTTCGAAAAGCTTTAACTCAACATTCATAAATATAAGCAGTGGATATTTATTTTGAACCATTTTATGAAAAAATTTGGCATAATAACGGCTGCATTTTGACATTCCCAACATTTTCAAAGTTCCTATAAAAGTTCAAGAAACTTCTATATTCACATCAAAATCTCCACTACAAATTTTGAACTTCAAATCTACTCAAAAGTAATATCAACAATCAACTCAATTGAATTTAAAAAGCTAAAACATATTCATGCACTCCATTTAAAAACCTTTGTAGACATCCATTCTTTACATAAATGTACATTCCAAAACATGTTCAAAGATATGCAATAGTTCCCAAAAATATTTACAAGACAAAAATGCCTACACAATAGCATATGACGAAGCTGGTTACTCGTGAGGTGGAGTCCCTGCTACTAAAGCCCCTAAGCATGCACCTGAGAGGTTTTATTTTGAAAACAAAAAGTAGAGTGTGAGTTAAACGAGCTCAGTGAGTGTTAACTTTTCTGTTCAAACCATATTTAACAATTTAAACCTCTCTACAATAAATTTCTTTCATTTATGATGATACAATACCAATATAAAACATATATGCTTTCTAAAATCAAATTTCTCGAGTTACTTTTAAAGTAAACTGTAGTAGCATCATTATTGTCATGAACTTCTTACATGATATAGTCAACTAATAAGTGTAATTTGCATCATGTTTTAGGCTTAGTTTGATATGTATTTAATTGTTAATTCAATCGTTTAATATATGTTTATGTTAGAATTGTGTTAATTTGTTAATTAATTGTGTTTAAGTATTTTTATGGGTTAGTACAAGTCTTTGAGTTTAAATATTATGTTTTTAAGGTATCTTGATGTGTTTGATAGTGTTTTAGGGTCAATATCAAAGAACAGAGAAGTTTCGAAGACATTTGGGCTAAAACAACAACCTATGATTATGACACAATACGCTACGATCGTGAGAGAAGCACTGAAGTTGGCCTACGATCGTGACCTATATGCTACTATCATGACAGAAGCTTAGGACATAGCCTACTATCATGGCCTGCATGCCATGATCATGACAGAAGGCTCAGATGTGGCCCATGATCATGGCCTGCATCAGGCAGATGGGCAAACACTAAAAAACGTCAAGTTTTAAGGGATTTTTTGGACATTTTAGAGCCTCAAAATCCCTAGGATTGCTCAGAAAACAAGGGATATTTAAAAAGACAAAGAGGCAGAAAAAGCTTTTGCATCAACCACTTTTGGAGAAACCCTAGAGAGAATTATCAAAAGATAGAGAAAGAGAAGAAGAAAGAGATAAGAGGAAAAGAAGTCGACTCAACGTACTTCCCAGGTCAGGAGTTTCCTGACGTTGCTACCTCCCGTCATCTGTTTAAATCATATTTTCTGCAATTTTTAGTTTTATTATTGTATAGAATTGGAATAACAGTTGATGATAGGATTTTAGATGTTGATGATGTTCTAAACTCACCTTTGAAGTTTTATTTCGGATTTAATGAAATCTGATTATTCTTAGGTTGATCAGGTTCATTGTGATTACATAATTTGATAATAAAATGAGAGGATGAATCGAATGAAAAATAATTAAATTGGGCTAACGAGAGTAAGGTGATTTAATAGAACAAGTATTAATTCAAATCGGTAATTGTGTCAAAAGAGACCTTGCATAGGTTTCCGATAGTTTATTGGACAACATCAGATCTAATTAGAGTTTTAGATAGCTTCTAATTGAGATATTGTAGTTCCTTTAATCCGATTAGGGTTTATACTTTAGCTTAATGGTTATAACTCGAGAGAGAGTAATCAACCTTAAGACCGTCTAGAAACAATAATCTAATAATCCATAATTAGTTATGTTAGCAATAAGGATTGGTAAAATTCCCTTTCTCTCAATTGGTAATTCCTTTAGGTTAATTCTTAGATGTGTGCTGTAATTTCTGAATCATTAATATTTTCATGATTGATTTCTAATTTAATTTGATTGATTAAATTGAATTCTTGTTTTAGTTCTGTTACATCTTAAATTTTTGTGATTTATTCTAGCCTTAGATTTTAGAATTAGATTATCCCTCCTCGTGGGATCGACACCTTAGGCACTACATGAATAATAGGTGTGCATTAGGATATGTTTTTATAAGTAATTGGCATGTGTTTTCTAGCATAATTGTTAATTATTATTCTAGTTTAAGATTCATCTTGTATGTTTTTGTCAAGTTTGATTTTCATTGTTTTTCTTATGTGTTTAATGTTAATTGAGGGCAAGAATAAACTATTTTTATGTAGGAAGAAGGAAGGAGCAACTTGGAGGGTGAATTAAAGATCAAAGAGGAGAAAAAATGAGGAGTGCATCTGTGACAAATTCACGCGCTCATAGGAATCATGAAAATTCCCACGTCCTGTGGGAATTACAGAAGAAAATGAAAGATGTGTCTATGACAAATTCTCACGCTCGTGGGAATCATGTCAATTCCCATGAGTGTGGGAATTACAATCCAAGGCAATCTGCGAGGCTTCATTAAACTTAGGAGTTTTGAACTATAAAAAGGGAATTAAGCCTCCATCTTAAGGATAGACGACACCCACCTGTAGAAACACCATCTTTGAGTGTAGAACACATGTTTGGAGCATTGAGGAAGGATTGAAGACAAGGATCATCATCAAGATTGGGCAAAATAGCACATCAACACCAAAATTTCAGATTTTGGCAAAGAAGAGAAGAAGTCTTTCTATTTCAATTTTCTATCGTTTTAACCTCTTCTATTCTTTGTAAAAATGGTTTATTTGATTGTTGATAATGTTATGGAGACAATGTTAGACGGATTTCATTTTAAGGATTGCTTTTGAATTACTTTGTCAAAACTCCTATTTTATTCAATTGAATACAATTGTCTTTGTTGATTATTGTTCTTAACAGTCATCTTGCAACAAATCGAGAGAGTGAGTGAGATGAAATTTATGTAGGATTGTACAATGAGAGTTGGCAACCTATAGTCTAGCAATCATTATGTTAATTGAATAGTTAGAAGAGAGATCTCGATTAGTCAATTAATCACCTATAGGATAGGTTAATAACTAGTTGAATCGGTAGAGTCATTAGGTAGGTTGACAGATCATTCAATCGATTCCTATTAATTCAATTAGGGACATTGTGTTCCAGATGAGGAAATGTTATACATCCTAAAGCAATGTCATGAAGGTCAATATGTTAGGCATTATAGAGCCAACAAAATGGCAACTTAAATACTTGAGAGTGGATTTTATTGGCCATAGTTGTTTAAAGATGCCCAGTCCTACGTGGCACAATGTGATCGATGCCAAAGAATGGGAAACATTTTCATGACGAGTGAAATGCCTTTATCCAACATTTAAGAAGTAGAAGTCTTCGATGTATGGGGCATCAATTTTATAGGTCCGTTCCCATCTTCAATAGGGAACATACATATTTTAGTGGGGGTTGATTATGTTTCACATTGGGCCAAAGCGGTAGCATCTCCAGCCAATGATGGGAAGGTAGTGCAGAAGTTCATTAAATGACTATTTAACCGACTTGGAGTGCCACGGACAATAATAAGTGATGGAGGCACACACTTTTACAGCAGATCTTTTGATGCCTCTTCAAAAGATATGGAATGCACCACTAAGTTGCTACACCTTACCATCTGCAGACTAGTGGCCAAGTGGAAGTTGTTAACCGGAAGCTGAAACAAATTCTGGAAAAGACAGTAAATAACTCCAGAAAGGATTGGGCAACAAAGCTAGATGATGCCTTCTGGGCCTATAGGACAGCTTTTAAAACACCCATTGGAACAACTCCATATAGGCTCCTTTACAGGAAAGCATGTCATTTGTCGATCGAATTAAAACATCGAGCATACTGGGCAATTAAAGCGTTAAATTTTGATTGGAAACAAGCTGGTGAAAAGAGTCTTCTACAACTAGACGAACTTTAAGATTTTCATTTTAATGCTTACAAAAATGCCAAACTCTACAAGTAAAAGGTGAAAAAATGGCACAATGCTCGTCTCAAGTAAAAGGAATTCAAAGTAGGAGACATTGTTTTGCTATACAATTCAAGGTTGAGACTAATTCCACGGAAGTTGAAGTTTAGATGGAGTGGACCATTTATGTTCATTCAAGTTTTTGATCATAGAGCTCTCAAATTGGAAAACGCTAACAAGGAGACTTTTAAAGTCTATAGGCATCGAAGCAAGCGTTACTTTGGAGGAGCAATTCCCAAAGATAAAGAAGTGATTTCCTTATCTCCGAATAATTAAAGACGCTCTACTAGACGCAAGGTCAAGCTAAGGACCATAAACTAGCAAGTTTAGAATTTTGTTTGAAAATGTTAGTTGGAGTTAGATTTATTTTCAATAAAACGTTAGTGATTTGTGTGAACTCTTAGGGCAATCATCACCATCTCAATCTCTATAAGATTTGTGTCTAACCCATTTAATTTTCTTTTTCAAATTAGCTTTCAATTCTAATTTTTATTTTTATGTTAATTTAATTTCTGTCCTTTCCTTTCTTTTATGCGCTTGTGTGTTCCCTTCACACATTGAGGACAATGTGTTGTTCAAGTGTGGGGAGGGTTATATGTTTTTCTTTTGAATGCGATTTTTGCATATTGTATGATAGTTATTAGGTTGCATTTTGTGAACTGTATGAATGTGTCAATGGCTTAGATGGAGTGAAATTTATTTAATT
>JAOTAY010043648.1:0-21423 GCA_025629805.1 Erythroxylum baracoense
TTACCGTCGCTAAACGAAAATTTTTCCGTCAACTTTACCAACGGAAATAGATTTTCCGTCGGTAATTTGCAACGGTATATTGTCGGTCGCTAATGTTCCATCGCTAATTCTTACTTTTCTTCTAGTGCTTATTGACTAACTTTTGATTGATTTATTCAATTATTTTCTTATTAGTTTTTTCTCAAGTCAGATCAGTTCCTAAGATTTTTTGGGTGTTTTAATCTGATTTTCAGTTTAAATTAGTCAAAATTTAGCCTTAAATATATGTTTCTTCTTTTTCAAGTGCTTTTAAGTCTTGTTGTTAAGAATTTTTCTCTTGTGTGCACTATGAATACTTCTAAACTTCATCAATCTATATCTTAATCAATTAAAGTTAGCTTTGATAGATCTAACTATGATTTGTATGCTAAAGAAATGTGTAGCTTTCTTAAATGTAGACTTCTTTATTGTATTATTACCAAAAAAATACTTATCCCTACTTAAAGGCTAAATGAAATAGAAACTATATTCATAGAATATCTAGTATCTTAGAATGGTATCAATTAACATATTTTATCACATTTTCTTATTACCTGTGCCAAAGTAATCAAACTTTGTTTGTGAAGGTTTTATTCTACTAAAAAGGTAGGAGACCTCTCATGATATCAATTAATTTTAACTTTATAGACAACTTCATCATATGCAATAACAACTTGGTAAAACTATCTATAATTATATGTCTAAATTACAAGTGATTTTGAATCAGTTGACAGTTGGAGATCTTACTTAGCCTGATGCCCGAGATGTCACTATTTATGCTAATCTTTACGATTGAAAGAATATTTGGCACCTATTAATAAATCTTGGAAAATGAATTTGTGTCTACCTACATCTCTCTTCTTCGTAAAGGATCTTTGTAATATTGTAACTAAAGAATTGATTATAAAAGAGAGTTGGCTTAAAAGATTTTGAAAGGAGAAATTTACTATATCTATTGATGTTGTTTTGCAACTTAAACCTCCTCTTATTAGAATTCTACCTCAAAAACTTAGTGAAGAAGAAGCTATTTTACAACTACTATAAAAAGTGTGGTCATCACATCTTTGAATGTAGGGAACTACCTAAATAAGGTAACTCTTCTAAGTCCTCTCAATCTACTATCAAGGTTGTTTCCATAGAGGGTACAATGGAGAATATAGTAACTTCTCTTACATTCTCCTTAAAATATCTTTAGGTCATATTAAATTCAACTAAATTCTGATACAATTTCTTTTTCTAACTTGTATGTCATATTAGGAACTTCCTCTTTGTAGTACTTTTATTTTTACCCTCGTAATCACTTAACCTCTAATTCATCTATATTTGTTTCCTTAAAAACTCTTTTTGTTCCATATATTATTGATAACTCTACTATGCATGTTCAAAGTATAGGCACTACTCAAGCACCTAAGTTATCTTTCTTGATTTTTTTATTGCTAAACTTCTTTAAATCCTATATATGTTAGTCAATTATGTGAATTTAGAGCTAACCCATTTTTTTAATTGAAAATTATACTATGCATGGTCAATAGACGGGTGAAATCAATAAAACAAAGTGCAAAGTTAGATGATTATTTAAACTTAAATCACTTTGGCTTCCATCAAAACTTATCACTGGCGCTATTATATATAATATCTAGTAACCTCAATTTGTTCATCTTTCAACCCTTAGACTTAAATCTTTAATTTCTTGCGGTTTCTTAGGTTTTGTCAAAATTAGAAATTTTAGTTGTATCTCATGCTAACTTTCTAAAAATCATACTTTACTTTTCATTAATAGTGATTCTATTTTGTCAACTTTTTATTTAATTCATTATGACATTTAGGGACCTTTTCTTCATGAACTATAAAAGGTTTGTGATATTATGTAATATTTTCCAATGATTTTTCTAAATATACATGGATTTACCTATTACATTATAGGTCTAAATCAATGATTTCTCAAGATATACATGGATTTACTTGTTACATCATATGTCTAAACAATTTTTTTATTTATTCTTACTTTAGAGACATGGTTCAAACTTCGTTTTCTTACAAAATCAAAGTTTCTTAAGGGTCCATTTGGCTCCACTTATGTTTTTCTATTGTGGTTTTTGATTTTTGATTTTTGATTTTGGTTTCTATCTTTTTCTAAAAAACAAAAACCTGTTTGGTTAAAATTTATAATATAAAACTGAAAACAAAAACTTGTTTTGTTGAGATTTGTAATAAAAAACTTTAAAAAAATTAAAAATTAAAAATAAAATTAAAAACAAGAAACAAAAACACATTTGATTTTATCATCCTGTTTCTATTTTTGTAATTATACTCTCATGGTAATAATTTTAACATAATACATTATATTTTTAAATTAATTAATTATCATTATAGCTAAAATTAAAATATTTGCAAATTAAATATTATTGAAAAATTACACATTATGTCATTTTAATCAATAATAGATGTCCATCATATTATAATTTTGAAAACATAATAGTACTATCATTTACTACTCATTTTAATTAATTTTTATTGGTAATCAAATCACACTCAAATCTAGTCAGAAAAGTGACGTGCGTCTATATTAATGGAATTACAGTGAGTGCAAGTTGCCTCTAATACTCCAGGCCTGTTGCTTTATTCCTTATATTAAAAACCATTTCTTATATTCTAAACTTCGAAGCATCATCTTCCAAGATTCCCAACACGACATCCCCATTTGTTACAGTGAAATACCTCTCTCTCTCATGTCAACAATCCTCATACCATCCTCACAACCTCATGTAATCAAATCATCTCCAATCAACCATATACACCACGCCCTTTGGTGTCTTCTCCAAAACCTAGTTTTGAGTCGTCCAAAACACGTCGCCTCAAAATCCGAAGTAGCAATTTGGGAAGCTTCCTTCACTTGAAATCCGAGTCAAAGATAGGTCTCTGGATATTAATCTGTCATGGTTTCATCCTTCTAATCGTTCTCGCTTTGAAGATAGATTTCATAAGGCTAAAGTTTAAATATGGGAATTGTGTCTCTAATGGTGTTAGATTTCATAACGCTAAAGTTTGGGAGGTGACGCATGGCAAGTTTGAGTCTTCGATTATCTATGATGATGGGAGTGAGATTAAAGTGAGCTTGATTGTTCATTCAAGTGGGTTAGCTAGCACTTTCATAGAGTATAATAAGCTAAGAAACCATGGTTATCATATTACTCATGGTATTCTAGCTAAAGTGGATTCACATCCATTTGATTTGGAAAAGAAGGGACTCTCTGGTGAAAGAAAACAATGGTTTATGAATTAACAAATTAATTTTAATTGTGCTACAGTAACATGTGCATATTACTATAGCAAAATACGTTTGCTTTCTTTCACTTCTTTGCGTGAAGACGAAGATGATTAGAACGAAAGGTTTCTCCCGGCGAGGATTAGGAAAAAAAATGCAAATAATAGCCATAGCAAATCAAGGGACATATTAAAAAACATACTTAAGCAATAAATACGAAAACAAACCTGAAAAATCACAGACAGCAGAAGACTCAACAGAAGAAGTAGACAATGGAACAGAAGAGAGAAACTTGTTTTCAAAGCACATGAAAACTTTTTGTGAAAAAACTGTATTAGAATACATAAAAACCTGCTGTGAAATATTAGTGAAATGTCTTTTTTCTGTTTTTGTGAAATTGTCGTGGTTTTTTATTTTTGAAAATAGTAGAATGCAACAATACAAGCCAAATGTGTTTTAAGAGGATGTTTCTTTTCTTATAAAAACCACAACAAGAAACAAAAAAATGAAAATAAACATCCCCTAAATTTATAATGCCAAAGAATATAAAGAAAAGTCTTTCACTCATTTTCTTAATCAATAAAGAACTATTTTTATCAATCATATTCCTACTTCTATTTTGGATAATCCCTCCTTATAAATTCTTGCATAATTATGCTCATAACTACCAAATTTTTAATGTCTTTATCAATACTTATTTTATTCTTCTCCTTATATAATCAAGAGCATGATTATGTTGTTTCCTAGGGTATGGGATATAACATAAAAGGCATAGGTATTAGGATCCCTTATCATAAAGACTTTATATATCTCAACAAATGACCTTTTAAGAATATAAGAAGTTCTAACCTTTTTCAAAAATTTGTATTAATAAGTCTTCTTGTTAATTTTTTTCTAATCCCATTATATCCTTGTTTCCTTATATTCTCTACAAGATCATTATTTAATAGTTCCAAAGGTTTAGAACAACTTATGCCAGATTCCATCATATCTCTACTAGTTGTGGATCTGTTATCTCCTCCACATGATCCTCCTCTATTTACTAATTCATAAGAACCTTTTATATCTTAACTTGCTCCTTGTCCTATTAGTTGATTAAGTCACCTTTATGTTTTTTTTTGTGAAATTTTCATGGCTTAACCTCGAACCTATCGCGAGGTAAGCTCTAACCCTCTAAGATAAAAATTAATGGCAGAAGAACTATAAGCACTTATTAGCATCAATACTTAGGATATGGTCTCCTTACCTTTAGAAAACTTTATTGTTGGCTATAAATGAATCTATAAAATTATAATTTGGTTTAATGAATCAGTTGAATAATATAAAGCTCGATTTGTTGCTAAAAGGATTTATACAAAAGTATGGTATTTACTACGAGAAGACATTTACGCCTATAACCTATTTAATCTTAGGTGGAATTCTCATTGTAGTTGTTACTAACAAGCACTTGTCGACATTTCAAATGGATGTTAAGAATACCTTCCTTAATGGTGATCTTATAGAACAAGTGTATATGAAACCTACACTTGATTATGATCATTTACCTAATAAAGTTGCTTGTTTTTGTAAATCCTAGTATTGTTGATAACTCTACTATGCAGGTTCAAAGTATAGGCACTACTCAAACACCTAAATTATCTTTATTGATTTTTTCTTTTCCCTAAAATTCTCTTAAATCTTATATATGTTAGTCAATTACGTGAATTTATAGCTAAACAAAAATTTTTAGTTGTAAATTATATTGTGCATGGTTAATAGACCGTTGAAAACAATAAAACAAGGTGTAAAGTTGGATGATTATTTAAACTTAAATCACTTTGTCTTCCATCAAAACTTATCACTGGCGCTATTATATATAATATTTGGTAATCTCAATTGTTTATCTTTCCAGCCTTATACTTAACCCTTTAATTTCTTGTGGTTTCTTAGGTTATGTCAAAATTAGAAATTATAGTTATATCTCATGCCAACTTAAAAATCATACTTTACTTTTCATTAATAATGATTATATTTCCTTAATTTTTTATTTAATTCATTATGACATTTGGGGACCTTTTCTTCATGAACTATAAAAGGTTTGCAATATTATGTAATATTTTTGAATGATTTTTCTAGATATACATGGATTTACCTATTACATTATAGGTCTAAACCAATGATTTCTCAAGATATACATGGATTTACCTGTTACATTATAAGTCTAAACTATTTTTTATTTATTCTCACTTCAAAAACATGGTTTAAACTTCGTTTTCTTACAAAATCAAAGTTTCTTAAATTTATAATACCAAAGACTATAAACAAAAGTCTTTCACCTATTTTCTTAATCAGTAAAGAACTATTATCAAAAGATCTTATCCATACACCTCTTAACAAAATGGTAGGGTTGAATCAACATTATCTAAGTTCTTCTTATATCTTCATCTTATCCATAAACCTTTTAGGGGAGAAGCTTCTTTTGTTGTTGTTTATATTATCAATCATATTCCTAATTTTATTTTAGATAATATATCCTTAATTATTAATTCTTGCATAATTATGCTCATAACTACCAAAATTTTAATGACTTTATCAATACTGATTTTATTCTTCTCTAGCCATATAAATATACTAAACTAAAATCAAGAGCATGATTATGTTGTTTCCTAGGGTATGGGATAGAACATAAAGGGTATATGTGTTAGGATCCCTTGTCACAATGACTCTATGTATCTCAACAAATGACCTTTAAGAATATAAGAAGTTCTTTCCTTTTTCAAAATTTTGTATTAGTGAATCTTCTTGTTAATTTTTTTATAATCCTATTATGTCCTTATTTCCTTATATTCTCTACAAGATCATTATTTAATAGTTCCAAAAGTCCAGAACAACTTATGCTTGATCCCATCGTATCTCTACCAGTTGTGGATCTATTATCTCCTCTAAATGATCCTCCTCTATTTACTAGTTCATAAAACCGTTTTATACTGTAACTTACTCCTTGTCTTATTAATTGAGTTAGTCAACCTTACGTTTTTCTTTGAAATTTTCATGGTTTAACCTCAAACCTATCGCGACATAATATCTTACCCTCTATGATAGAAAGTAATGGCAAAAGAACTACAAGCACTTATTAGCATCAATACCTAGGATATGGTCTATTTACCTTTAAACAACTTTATTGTTGGCTATAAATGAGTCTCTAAAATTATAATTTTCCTCAATAAATCAGTTGAATAATATAAAGCTCGATTTGTTGCTAAAAGGATTTATACAAAAGTATGATATTTACTGCAAGAAGACATTTGCTCTTGTAACCTATTTCACCTTAGGTGGCAGTCTCATTATAGTTGTTGCTAACGAGCACTTGTCAATATTTGTATTTGCAAAGCCTTGTATTGACTAAAATTGGTTTCCTTAAGGTTGGTTTGCCAATTCAGCTATACTATATGGTCTTTTTGGGTTTTAGTTGCCTTTAATTGGTCAAATTCCTATAATCATGATTTATTCATTTGCAAATTTATTCAAGGATACAATCTTTATCTCTTTTATATTGATGGCATAATACACTACAAGAAAATAACACAATTTGCGACGTTTAAAAACGTCACAGAATACAATTTGCAATGTTTTAAAAAATGTCACAAAAAATGTTGTGGAATGTGGTGTAAGCAAGAGGTTTCTATGATGTTTTCCATAAAATGTCACGAAAAACACTGACATTCCACGAAGCTTTAAGAAACATCACTGAAAGATTGGTCTTTCTGCGACGTTTTTTAGAAACATCTTAGAATGTCACATTCTACGACGTTTTACGCAAACGTCGCGGAAAATCACATTTCGCGACCTTTCTGCCATCTGTAACATTTTAAATAGAATTATTTTCTTTTAATTATTTTTTTATTTTTTGAAAATAATTTTAATTTAATAATTTTTCAATTTTAATAATTATTTTTTAAATAATTATTTTAAAATCTTATTTGTTTAATAACTATTCAATATTATTTATGAATTTTATTTATTTAATTCTTCAATTTTTTAGTATATCATTAATTTTAATAATTATTCGTAGATCATATGAATTTCATACGTGCAGACAATTTATTATTTAATTGCAATTCGTAAACATGTCATAATACACTAATTAATATAAAAAGTATGTCATAAGTGTAAAGATGACTGCAAAATATAATACACATGACTGCAAAATATCCAGTAAAGATAGCTTCATATGACTGCAAAATATTCAGTAAAGATGGCTTCATCTGTCACTAACTAATCCACATGATTTCAAAAGAGAAAATCAATCCTTCACAGGATAATAGTGTGGAAAGGAAACCAAAGAAAAATAAATGTGTAAAACAAACAGCTAAAAGATTATGTATATGTATAACTAGGTATTTGAAGCATGTAATCTATACGCCATTCTTCACTTCCAGTTAACATCTCCATCATCAATGATCCGTATGTCCTACCTTCATTTTCTTGGATATTTTCACCTTTATTGAATTAAAATTTTTCATTATAGCTTAGGAACAAGCTGCTAATTCTTTAGTAAATTCCTACATAATTATATAAAAATATCAATATGAAGAAAGATAATTTACCAATTTTCTCTTTCAGAAGTGGCAGAGAGATCTAAAAATAAGTTACATAATTGAAAAGCATTACCTGGAATCCAATATGTAGCCTTCTACCACCTTTGTGGTAAGGAACAATAACTGGACACTTATCGATGTATTATTTACAAATAAGAGGTTCCACTCTGAAAATGGAAAATACTTTTCATGTTGTGTTTCAGATAAAGTAGAAAACTAAATAGAAAAAAAAAACAAGTGCAGTCAGATTTTTCATTTGTCAAAATTAGTTCTTTCAAGTTGTCAGAGGTAACAGAGGTAGTGTTGTCCAATACATCAATGAATTTGATCGAAAGCTGAAATTACAAGTGAGGTCCAAAAATTTACTCTTAGATTTTATATTTACAAGATATACTACATGATGCTTAAAATCTCTTACGAACTGTAGGAACTATGAAACAACAGATGGATAAAAGATAAGGAAATCAAATGGTAAGGTTTATATCCATATGTTTGCACACACACACACACATTCGAAGATGAAACAGAGGTCAGAGAACACAGAATAATGGATCTATATTACCTGCATTGTTCATACAGCCGATTTTGATCAACAAAAGCAAATCATTATGAGACAATGTTTGAAAATGGAGATAGTGTCCCGAGTCAATAAAACTTTGACAGTAGATAAGGCTCATGTAGTATAAGACGTCATGAACCATAGCACCCAGCATGATCCGCAAGCCTCTTACACCATCTAAAGTACACTTGTCCACAACAGTTTCACCACTAAGTTTCAAACCCTTCCTCTATTGAAATAAAAAATCTGATAGAGAATTCAATATAAAAAATATATTAAAGGCACTAATACTGCCTACTGCAAGGAGAAAGAAAAAATCATGGGAAGTATGAAAGCTTCAGACTAAAAAACTTTTAGCAAAGTAGATTCTTATATATGGTGGGAGATAACCAAAAGATATGCAAGTTTCACAAGCAACCAATCCCAAACGAGTCAACGACATGAGAATTAAGAAGCTAATGAAACATGTATATGAATTATTAGGTTCCACATACACCAATTATGACATCTATAATAAAAAGTGTTGCTTTATACTTCTCAATGACATACAAATCAGGGAAATAGGAATCGTATCTTTTATAAATCAACAATTTTGTGAATGAACAATTTTATAACTTCATAATGCTATAACACTAAAAAGGATGAACATTCCTACAGAAAACTGGTTCCTTCATCTCACAACAACAACTCTCTTTAGTGTTTTGTATAATCCGTAGCTCATATCACCATCTGAAGTCATCGTCAATATATGAAGAACCTGTGAAATCATTCTGCAAAACTGAAACTAAGGTCTTATTTACCTAGCATGGAATGAAAAGCACATATTGTGCAGATCGTTGTTGCTCATCCTGACTTCCTCTTGACTTGCAATTGCTTGCTTTAAAGCTTTCTCCAAGTTCAATAGTTGAGCCTTTAGATATTCATTATTCTGACAAAGTTCTTCAATAATTTCACTTTCCTCATCAACTAAAATACTACAACTGTGATTTGGGCTTCTTACAGTCTGCTACAGCTGAAATGCAGTCCACATTAACTAAAATACTAAAGAAACCCACAATCAGAGTCCACCATTAGAGGCTTGCTTAGAGGAGTGAACTGCTGATTATATAAGATTCTATTTTTTATTTTAACCCCTAACTACCAACAACAAACGTTCACGTATCGCATTCCTTACTACCTACAATCCAAAATTAGCTACATATACTGTTGTTGATGCAATAGAAGACGACTATCAAAATGAAGGCATTAATCATTACAAACTAAAAAGCAATGCATAAAAGCAGTCTCTGGAACCATTACATACACTCGACGGAGCTGAACATAATTGTATAAGCCGATAAAAGATGAACAATATAATTGAAAGAAAAAGCAAGTAAATGTACAATCATAGAATTTGGAAAGGAAAAATACAAAAAGGAAAGAGAAGTTTAAACCTTCAACAGCGATTTCCTGAGCCTAGCAAACGATCTGTCCATTACGAGACTGAGACTGAATCGGAGTGGGTAAGCGAGTGGAGAAGGAAAGAGAGAGAAGCTTGAGGCCTATGGGCTCTAGCAATCGAACAGATCTGCAGGTGATTAGAGACGGCTTTGGTGTAAGAAAAGCAGTGGTCAGTATTACAGAAGATGACGGCAGCGTTGGTTGAGTTGCGGAGAAGAAGAAGAAGGTTCTGGTTAATGAGGTAGAAATAAGAAGATCAGATAGGTTCTATCTTCTGGCAGAACAAAGGGAAAGGTTAAAGGTGACATCGTTCATTTTGTTTCTAGCTAAAGGCTTCAGTGACGTTTTATTCAACAAAACATTGCGGTTTCTATTTCGTGACGGTTTAATAAAAAAATGTCATAAAAAGTGTTACAAATTTGCAACGTTTTCATAAAACGTCATGAAAAATTCAAACTTTTCATGACATTTTTTAAACGTCATGAAAAGTCTTCACATTCATCGATGTTTTATTAATAAAACATCGCAGATTGTGTTGTTTTCTTATAGTGATAATTACTAGCAATAATACTCAGGATATTGTCATTCTTAAATGTTTTTTATACCAATAGTTTGAGATGAGGGACTCGTGTAATTTGAGTTATTTATTGGAATTTGAAGTCTTGTTTAATTAATCTGACTATTGTCACAAGCAAAATATGCCACAGATGTCATGTTTTTTGTTAGTATCACAGACACTAAGACTACTAGCTCTGACTGAAATATTATGTCCATCTTTCAACTATTGATGGTACGTTCCTCAATGATAGTACTCGTTATTGCCAATTATTAGAAAGTCTTATATACTTCACTATCTAATGTCCTAATATTGCTCATATAGTTCATATCATTGGTTAATTTATGTAGCATCTTGTACCATTTACTTCTTTATTGTTCTTCATATCTTCAGGTAATAAAAAATACTATCTTCCATAGTCTTCACTTATGTTATTTATCTCCATTAGAGTTAAGAGCATACTTTAGCAACTATAAAGGAGACAAATATTTTTATGGCACAAAAAGAAACAAATAATTATTTCTTGATCTTGCATGGAAGTAAAACAGCTAGTTCTTACAGGCATAACCTCTAAGCTCCTCTGGCTATATTGATTGCTCCAAGGTATGGGTGTTTCCTCTTCTTCTACAATTCCTCTCCTCTTTGATAATAACAGTACTATATAAATTGCCCATAGTGATGCCTTCCATGAGCGTACTAAATATATTAAGATTTATTATCACCTTATACAACACCATATTATTCAAGGTACTATTTAACTTATTCCTAGTTTATCATAGTCTCAAGTCATAAATATTTTCACTAAATTTCGTCATCCTTGCTGATTTAAAAAATCTTGTATTCAAACTTAAGATGCCCCAACTGCTTACCACTTTAAATTTGCAGAGAGATGTTAACATATAATGATTGTAATAACATGTCGTAATGTATAAAATAATTATGACACTAACATATGTTTAAGTATAACAATTGTAAAAGTAGAATATATATTAGGATATGTCTAACTTAACTAATATATAATACTCCCTTTTTGTAATAGTTTTCTTGCTTAATGGTCCTCTTCTTTCTACAATATTCAATTTTGGAAATAATAAAATTATTTTTCTTATTTTACGTTTTCAATGTGACACGAAAACGCTAATGAAGTTGATAAAATAACAAATTTACTATATCTACTTTTTTGGGGTTATTAGGATGAGAATCCATAATCTTCCAAAAAAAAGGATGAGAATCCATAATGATGCGAAGATGCGCAGTGAAATAGATAAAGAGGGTTAGTGTTATCACAGTTGACCAAAGTATTGCTCCAAGGACAAACCTTAGATTCCGGGCTGTCACATTATTTAACATCTTCTGGACATCATTTTGTTTTTAGTAATGTATTAAGCACATGTTCAGAAAGCAGAAATGCTTATTCGCGAGGATAACACCCAACCAGACAGGTTTAAGGTCAAATTGTGTAGTATAAACATAAAAAAAGAAAATTGCTAAAGTAACATGACTGGTGGAATTAATTAAAGTTAAATAAGTGAGGAATGCTTCAGGAGAGACCCTATCCATCCTGAATAGATCGACGTGTAATTTTTCTTTTTTTGTTTCTTCGAAGTTAGGCACACGCTTTCCTAGTGGGACACAATATATAAAGCCTTGATTTCAGAGGGGCGTTGTTATGCAAGGAAAAGAAATCAACAAGTACAGGAAAGACTATGGTGAAATCTCCGTGTTATCAGATAATGCCTCTGAGAAAAAGCTCATGGAGTCCTGAAGAAGATCGCATGTTGATTGCTTATATTAGAAGATATGGCATTTGGAATTGGACTGAGATGCCAAAAGCTACTGGTAAGAAACATCCGATATAGGCCAAATCATGAACTAAACTGTTCAATTGGAATTAAACATTTAGATTTGGATACTATCAGTGAAATTGTCATTGGTGGTGAAGTTACACAACCGACGGCAAAAGATGCCAATGGCATCTTGCGAAAGTGGAATATTAAAGCAGGCAAGGTGCTGTTTGCTTTAAAGACCATAATTGAAGAAGAAATGTTGGAGCGCATCTCAGATGCCAAAACACCAAAGGAAGCATGAGACACTTTTGTTACACTCTTTTCAAAGAAGAATGATACAAGACTGTAACTTCTCAAGAACAAGCTGCTATCGTTGGCGTAATATGACATGACAATTACTCAATACTTTTCACAAGGTGAAGTTGATATGCCGTGAAATTTTAGAGTTAGATCCGACAACTCCTATTAGGGAAACCAGGATAAGGAGAATAATTATCCATAGTCTGAGACTCGAACATCGAGGCGCTTTACAGGGATGGTCAACACAGCCATCGCTTGTTGAGTTTGAAAATTTGCTTGCAAGTCAAGAAGCTATGGCCAAGCAAATGGGAAAAGTCTCGCTGAAGGGAGAAGAGGAAGCGCTCTATACTAGCAAAAGCAGAGGTACTTTCAATCGGTATACTAGTAGTGGATCTAAAAAGAATGGTGACAAGGTGAAAAGTTACCAAGGAAATGGAGGCTCTCGTCCAGGGGGAACTTCCAAGAATCGCAGTAATAGTAGAAAGTTCGATGCAGGTGTTACAATTGCGGGAAGATGGACCACATGGCGAAAGATTATTGGACCAAGAAAAAGCCTGTTGAAAGTAATACTGCTACTTCTAGTTTTAAGGAGAACAGTGAAGATGGTTGGGATGTTGAAGTGTTATTCTCTACGGAGGAAGAAGAATTAGCTCTCACGGTAACAAAATCAAAACGAATTGACTATAAGAATGATTGAATCATAGATTCGAGTTGCTCAAATTGTATAATGGGTGATAAATAAAAGTCACGAAACCTGTTTGAATGTAAGCGAGGTCGTGTGGTGGTGACAGCCGACAACTTAAGGTTACTGATAACTCATATCACTAAGACAATAGTAACTTCTCAATATAATTCTAACCAGGTGCTACTTCAAGATGTTTACCATGTCCCATGAATGAAGAAAAACTTTTTATCTGTGTCTCAATTAACATCATCAAGGCACTTTATCTTATTTGGTCCCCAAGACGTGAAGGTGTATCGTGACCTCAAAATCTCATAAACACTGACACTGGAGGGGCAATGATTGGAGTCAGTCTATGTGATGTCAACAAAGTCTGCATATGTAGACATGATAGGAAAAAAATGAAATAACAGATCTATGGCACATGCGGTTAAGTCACGTTAGCTATTCCAAACTAAGTGTGATGGTAAAGAAGTCAATACTTAAGGGGCTTCCTTAGCTAGAAGTGAGAATAGACATGGTTTGTGCAGGATGCCAGTATGGTAAAGGACATCAATTACCATACGAGGAGTTGAAGTTTAAAGCAAAAGAACTATTAGAGTTAGTTCACTTTGATATGTTCGGACTGATTAAGAAACAGTCAGTTAGCGGTATACGGTACATAGCGACATTCATTGATGACTTCTCCAGGTATGTGTAGGTTTTCCTTATGAAAGAAAATTTTGACACATTCTCAAAGTTTAAAGAGTTTAGAGAGTCGGCTGAAGGAGAAGTGGGAAAGAAGATCCATTGCTTGCGCACAGACAACGGAGGAGAATATAGCTCAAGTGAGTTCTCTCAATACCTAAAGGAATTCCAAATACGTCATCAGTACACTTGTGCCAACACATCACAACAGAATGGTGTAGCAGAAAAGAACCAGCATCTTGCAAAAATTTGTAAAAGTATGCTACAAGCAAAGATCGTACTGAGAAGGTTTTGGGCTGAAGTATTGAGGACTGTAGCCTTTGTGATCAACAGAATTCTGTAACCAAGGTTAGGATTTGTTTCTCCCTTTAAGAAACTATGGAACTTGAAACCTACAGTTAGCTACTTTCGAGTATTTATTCGTGTATGTTATGTGTTTATTCCTGATCATTTACAGAGCAAGTTTGATAAGAAAGCTGTTAGATGTATCTTTGTGGGATATGATAGCCAGAGAAAGGGGTGGAAGTGTTGTGATCTAATGAGTGGAAAATGCTACACTTCACGAGATGTGGTATTCGATGAAGCATCTTCTTGGTGGCCCTCAGAGAAGGAGGTGTTGCTAGACTCAAAAGAATTTGGAGACAAGCTACAACAAAAGATGGGGGAGCATACTGTTTAACTCCAACCAAGTTTAAATGAATCCGAAGATCTAAACGTCGATGATGTCGAACCAAAAGTGACTCAGAATCTATGGCAAATTGGTGTGTATCAACAATAAAATGAAGAAGATGGGCCTAGTTAAACAGAAGAATTAACTCTGAAGGTCAGTAAGAATATGAAGGCCAAATCCCAAATACGCCAATGCAGCTATGGTTGAAGAAGCAACTATAATAGAGCCTGAGATGTTTGAAGAAGCATCGCAGAGTTCTGAGTGGATGACAGGTATGAAAGAAGAGATCGATGCATTTGAGCAAAATTAGACTTGGGATATGGTGCCAAAGTCAAGAGTTATGAAACCCATATCCTGTAAGTGGATTTATAAGATAAAGCAGCGACCAGATGGATCAATTGAGAGGTATAATGCACGATTGGTAGCTCATGGTTTTTCTTAACAGTATGGACTAAACTATGATGAAACGTTTAATCCAGTGGTGAAACTTACAACCGTACAATTCCTACTTGCACTTATAGTCAACAAAGACTGGAATTCATGGCAGATGGATGTGAAGAATGCTTTTCTTCATAGAGAGTTGGATCGCGAGATCTACATGATCCAACTAATAGGTTTTCAGAGCCAAGAGCATCCTGAATATGTGTGTAAGCGACGGAAAGCACTCTCCGAATTGAAACAAGCAACTACGGCATGGTATGGTAACATTGTTGAATTTCTAATGCAAAGTTGTTATTGAATAACACCTATAGATTCCAGCTTGTTTGTCAAAGCCAATAATGCAAAGCTAGCTATCATGCTAGTGTGTGTGGATGATTTAATCCTAACCGGTGATGATGAGGCAGAAATTTTTCAAACGAAGGAGAATTTATCAGTGCCTTTCCAGATGAAAGAACTTGGATAGCTCAAGCACTTTCATAGTCTAGAGGTTAATTGCACACAAGAAAGAATATTTCTCTGTCAACAGAAATTTGCCAAAGATTTGTTGAAGAGGTTCGGAATGCTTAAATGCAAGCTGATTTTGATGTTGATGGAATCAAATGCTAAAATATGTGCACATGAAGGAAAAGATTTAGAAGATGTGACGATGTATCAACAATTGGTAGCTAGTTTGATCTACTTAATTTTGACTCGACTTGATGTTTCTTATGTATTTGGTGTGATGAGTTGGCACATGAAAAATCCAAAGAAGCCTCGTTTAGAAGCAATTCGACGAATACTGAGATATCTCAAGAGTACGATTGATTATGGTCTTTTGTATAAGGAAGGTGAAGACTGCAAGTTAGTTGGTTATTGTGATGATGACTATACAGGAGATCATGACATCAGGAGATCAACAACTGGGTATGTGTTTAATCTTAGCTCCGGAACAATTTCTTGGTGTAGCAAGAGACAGCCAATGGTATCATTGTCAACTACTGAAGCCATGGTTATGGATATCATACCATACAGGCCGAAAAATGGTACGGTATTGACCTTGTTGGTATTGGTCTCAAATATCGGTTAGTACTGGTTGTTTCGTTCGGTACTGAACGGTACTGACAATACTAGTAAATACCGGCCGATACCATGAAATTCAGAAAAACGGAGAACCATTTTGCAAAATTGAAAATTTCAACCTAAATTTTCATCCCTCCCCTCGACTCTGCTCTCTGCCTTCTCACTTCTCACTTCACTCAGCCTCTCACTCTCCAACTCTCAGTCTCCCCTCCCTAACCTCGGTCTCTGTCTCTCGGTCTCCTCCTTCCGTCATCTTCCTTGACTTCTCCCGCTACACCGCACCCCTACATCGCACCACGCCATCGCTACACTGCACTGAAGATGCCACCGCACGACGCCACCACACCGGTACACTGCACCAAAGGTCACAACTCTGCCAAATCTACGTGGGAAGCTACCGGAAATGCTTGACCCATGACCCAACCCGAAGACCCAAAGAGGCAACCCGAAAACCTAAAGACTCGAAGCAACCCGAAGCAAAGCAAGTGATTTGGTTTTTCTAATTTCGATTTTATCATGCTTCATTGCAATTTTTATTGTGTTGTATTGGAATGTTGGAATGGATGATGGTTTAGGGTATTGGTTGGATGATGGATTGATGTTGGTTTTGTGATGAATGTTTCGGTATCTGAATTGGTTGGGTGGGTGTATTTGTATGAGCGTATGTGAAATTCTGAATAGGTTGGAATGTTGGAATTAAATTTTTATGTTTTGTGACTTTTGTCACTTCTGTTGGTTGTTGATTGTTCACGATTTGATCGAGACTCGACAGGAAGTTGCAATTTATCATATAATTTAGAAATGAATGGGATTGATTGTCTGATTTAAGGACATAAATTAGAACATAATGAATGAATTGGTTGGAAGTTGAATGGATTGGTTGGTTGAGAAAAAGTTACACTTAAATTGAATGAAAAAATTAGGCACAAAATTAGAATATAATGAAAACCTTTTTTATATGGAAAGTTGAATGGTTTGGTTGGTTCGGTTGGCAATGCAAAAGGGTACTTGTTAAGACATTTGGAATCAAATTTAAAAAAGTTGTAACTCTTTATTTGAAAATTATGATACTATAAATAACATATATATATATATTGTATTTTCACGTGATTTTTATCAAATTAATTATTGGTTTTATAATAAAATAAAACTTAAGAAGGTTTTATAATAAAATGGAATGAAATATAATAGGAGATCTAGGTTTTATAAAAAAATGTTTATAATAAAATGAAATTGAATAAGGTTTTATAATAAATTGTTTACAATAAAATGTATTGTTGGAATTGGAAATTTTTGGAAATTTTTAGAAATGGAAATGGAATTATGAATGTTTTGAATTTGTTGGAAATAGAAATTGTTGGAAATTGTTGAAAATGGAAACTGTTGATGTATGTTTTGTAATTGTTGGAATTGGAAATTGTTGGAAATGGAAATGGAAATATGAATGTTTTGAAATTGTTGGAAATTATTGAAAATAGAAATTGTTGATGCATGTTTTGTGATTGTTGGAATTGAAAATTGGTGGAAATAGATATGGAATTATGAATGTTTTGAAATTGTTGGAAATAGAAATTATTGGAAATTGTTGAAAATGAAAATTGTTGATGTATGTTTTGTGATTGTTGGAATTGGAAATAGTTGGATATTGTTAGAAGTTGAAATGAAATTATGTATGATTTGTGGATGTTGGAAATAGAAATTGTTTATGTATGATTTGTATATGTTGGAAATGGAAATTGTTTTATGAATTTATTGTGATTGTTGGAAATGGAATTATGAATGTTTTGAAATTGATGGAAATAGAAATTGTTGGAAATTGTTGATGTATGTTTTGTGATTGTTGGAATTGGAAATAGTTGGATATTGTTAGAAATTGAAATGAAATTATGTATGATTTGTGGATGTTGGAAATAGAAATTGTTTATGTATGATTTGTAGATATTGAAAATGTAAATTGTTTTATAAATATATTGTGATTGTTGGAAATGGAAATGGAATTATGAATTTTTGAAATTGTTGGAAATAGAAATTGTTAAAAATTGTTGAAAATGGAAATTATTGATGTATGTTTTGTGATTGTTGGAATTGGAAATAATTTGATATTGTTGGAAATGGAAATGAAATTATGTATGATTTGTGGATGTTGGAAATAAAAATTGTTTATGTATGATTTGTAGATGTTGGAAACGGAAATTATTTTATGAATGTATTGTGATTATTGGAAATGGAAATGGAAATTATTGGAAATGGAAATTGTTTATGCATGTTTTGTGATTGTTGGAATTGGAAATTGTTGAAAATAGAAATGGAATTATGAATGTTTTATGATTGCTGGAAATAGAAATTGTTGGAAATTATTGAAAATGGAAATTGTTGATGTATGTTTTGTGTTATTATATATGTTGAATGTTTTGAATTGTTGGCTTTTGACTTATAATGAATTATGTTCCATGAAATTGAATTGTGTTTAATGTAATCATACAGAATGAGTTATATTATATAAGATGGATATGCATATTATGTACTGAAATTATGTGTTATTTATTTTTATGTGTACAGATAAATGGACGAAAGTTCAAGTACTCCTGATCAACCAACTTCAGGAAGATATAATGATCCAACTTGGGCTCATGCCGCATTGGTTTCCGATATAAAGAACCATATTGTTTGCTTGTATTGTAACAAGTATTTGAAAGGTGGAGGAATCACCCGATTAAAAAACATTTAGCCAGGGTTAAAGGAGATGTAGAATCCTGTAAAAAAGTAAGTCATGATATGAAGTGGCAGACGAAAACATTGCTTGATGAATATCAGTATGAGAGAGATAGAAGAGAAAGATTGAATTTTGAAATTGGTGGTAGCAGTTCATTTTCTAGTTTCCGTGGTGATTTTGGAAATGTTTGAAATTGGTGGTGGCAGTTCGTTTTCTAGTTTCCGTAGTGATTTTGGAAATGTTGAAGTTGGAAGTGGAAGTGGAAGTGGTAGTGGTACTGGTAGTGTTCCATCTCAGGCTCAAGAAGAATCTAATGTGAGGAAAAGAAGAAGGAAGGTGACTAATTCCTTTGTACCACGAACAGCTCCTGGAGCCCAACCTTTAATTTGTAGTGCAATGCAATCAAGAGATACGGCTCACAATGTTGATATGGCAGTGGCTAGATGGTGGTATGACACAGGTTCATCATTTAATGCCTCTCAGTCTTATTATTATCAACCTATGATGGATGCAATAGCTTCTTATGGTCTGGGATACAAAGGTCGTTCAATTGATGACCTAAGAGGTAAACTTTTGAGTTGTTCTATTTCTGAAATTAGAAGTTATTTGGCTGAAAGAAGAGTGAGTTGGGGTACTTATGGATGTTCAGTTATGTGTGATGGTTCGACAAATAGGAGACAAGAGCCTATTATTAACTTTTTGGTTTATTCTACAAATAGCTTTATGTTTTTGAAATCTATTGATGCATCTAGCCTGATTAGAAATGCTAAGAATTTATTGGGGATATTTGATGAAGTTGTGAATGAAGTAGGGCCAGAAAATATTGTTTAATTTATTACTGACAATGATTCTGCTTATAAAGCGGCAGGAAAAAGGCTGCAAAATACATATAATTCATTTTTTGGACTCTTTGTGTTGCACATTGCATTGAACTAATGTTGGAGAATATAAGGGATCCTAGCTTTTTTCCTATTATTGATAAGACTATGTACAAAGCTAAAAAAGGTGACAAATTTCATTTATAATCATGCATGGGTGTTTAATTTGATGAGAAAAAAATTTACCCATGGTAGGAATTTATGTCATCCTGTTGTGATAAGATTTGCATCATCCTGTTGTGATAAGATTTGCAGCAAATTTCTTATCACTTTAGTCTTTTGTTTCGCTGAAGAAAGAGTTAAGACAAATGTTTACAAGTGATAAGTGGGTTGCATCTCAGCATGGTAGGTCTAATGCTGGAGTGGAGGTTTGTAATATCATATTAGAAGATAGAGAATTTTGGTCACAATGTCAATTTGTTATCCGAGTTTGTGAGCCTTTGGTAAGGGTGCTTCGGTTGGTTGATAATGAAGAAAAGCCAACAATGGGTTATATTTTTGATGCCTTGGAGAGAGCGACGGAAGTAATCAAGGCTAATAAGAAACAAAGGCCTTCTTTGTACACGCCATATCTTTCAATCATTAATGAGAGAAGGGAAAGACAATTTTCTTCTCCATTGTTTGCAGCTGTGGAATTTTTGAATCCAAGTATTTATTTTAGACTGGATCTTAATAAACAAGCTGAAGTTAATCGAGGAATGCTTTTAACAATCACAATAATCGTTAACATTGATCGATGCAAGATTTGTTAAGCTCACAAATGGAGCTTTATAAAATGTCTTATGGGGATTTTGGAATGCCGATTGCTATTCGACAAAGAGGAAAACTTTCTCCAAGTATTAGTTATTTCCTTTTTTTATTTGTTGAAAATTAATTGTGACTTTATTTTGTTTATAACCCTACTTTTGTTATCTTATAACTTACAGTTGCTTGGTGGGATCAATTCGGAAATGATGTTCCAGAATTGAAAAGATTTGCAATTCGAATTTTAAGTGAATGTGTGAGTGCAACAGGCTGTGAAAGAAACTGGAGCACATTTGAATCTATCCACTTCAAGAAAAGGAATAGATTGGAGCATAAGAGGCTACATGACTTGGTTTTTGTTCTATACAATTTAAAGCTTCGGGAAATGAGAATTGTTGAGAATTTTTTGAAATGGAAATTGTTTATGAATGTTTTGTGATTGTTGAAAATGAGAATTATTGGAAATTGTCAGGAAAGATATTTTATTATCATTATTATTTTTAATGTAATTTCTTATAATTTTTTAATAATTATAATTTATTGTTTACTAGGAACTTTAATAGTACAAGAAGTTCAAATGATCCAATTTTCATTGATAACATCGATGTTTTGGCAGATTGGGTTTCTAAAGAATCGAATTTGGTAGATATCAATGACTTGGAAGATAATCTTGGATGGGAAAGCCTTGACATGTCATTTGATGCATTAAATTTGAATGCTAATGATGATGAAGCTCCTCTCAATGATGAGAATTTTGTACCAAATGATAACTAAGGTCAGTGCAGTTATAGCGGCTATCCGCCTGTTGACGATTGAATTTCATTGCAGGTTATTTTTCCTCTTCTTTTAATTTTACTTATATTTGATTTTTGTCAGTTTATGTTAAATTATATATATGTGATGTAATTGTAAATGTTTTTGTTTCAGGTTTGACTTTAACTTGATTGTTTACTCGTCACGATAAAATTGCAATAGTTAAAGGATATTTATTGTTCTTTTATTGGATGTTTTGATGTGATTATTATTTATTAAAATTTTGAAATTGTA
>JAOTAY010043656.1:0-21420 GCA_025629805.1 Erythroxylum baracoense
TCAAAAATAAATATTAAAACATATAAAAAAGTCAAATAATATTATATAAATCTCAAAATAAACGTGAAGATGTGTTTATGGGTATTGTGAGAATTATGTGTAAAACATAAGGATAGAAGGGACTAAAAAATAGGCTCATTAATTGATTTGAAAAATCTACCTGAAAATGTGCCTTTTTTATAAGCTCTAAATTTGAGCTTCTTAAAAAGCTGTATTTTAGCTGCCAAAAAAGCTATATCTATTTAAAAAGTGCTTTTCATTTTACAGTCAAACACTCATTTTTCTTAAAAACAGCTTTTACGGTAGAAAAAAGTGCTTATTCACTCTCCAAAAGCTCAACCAAATAGGTACTTAGATTTAAAGTCAATCCAGTTAGCTAAGGATATAAGTAAAGCAACAACTAGTTGAAGAAAATGTCTATTTAAGGAAAAGCTACTGCATTTGCAAATAAGCCAGATTTTTGAAATATATCAACTTCATCAATACTTTTGAAAGTCATATCTTTATCAAATTTCTTGTGCCTTAAAAAGTGAAAATACTCTTTGAGAGAGATCATTAGTCTCTGAAGCTTATATTGAGAAAATTGCATTTTCATTTGTTAAGAGCTTATTAAGGCTAGCTAAATACTACTAGTATGAAAGGTTGAAGAACTTTGAAAAATATGTACTTGTGAGCTTGAAGAGGCTCGTCAAATTACTACTTGAGATTTTAGTAAAACACTCAAGTTGGATACTTAGGGACTAAACGTGGGCTTGGATTATAAGTCAAACCAATATAAATTGACTGTGTCATTTCTTCTCTCTCCTTAACTTTTAATTTTTTGTGATTATAGTTACTGTTATTTTCAACTTACAAGAGACTCCTTTTGTTTTGATTTTTAAGAGACTTCCTTTACTTTCCATTTTAATAAGCTCCTTCTATTTGAAATTTTAATAGGATCTTATCAATTGATGGTAACTTTTAAAAATTTTCAAATTGCACAATTCACCCCTTTTGCTTTATCATTTGATATTAAAGCAAGGTTTTCACATTTATTGTATTTTTACAGCATGTGATAGATCATGACAAACAATTTGAGAAGCCTTGAAAGACAATCTGTCTCAAAGCCTCCTTATTTCAATGGAAACAACTCCTCCTATTAGAAAAAGAGAATGACCATTTATCTCCAATATGTAGTTATCGAAGTTTGGCCAGTTACCAAAGTTGGAGCTACACTTCACGCTATTGGTAACGTAGAAGTGTGGACTGATGCTGATAAAGTATAGTTAAATGCTAAAGCTAGGGATGGCAAAACCGACCTAACCCCTCCTAGCCCGTTTTTAGCCTTAGTTGACTGGGTCATGAGTGGAATACGAGTAGGCCACCAGTCGTGATGGGCCTGTTGGCCTGTTGGTCCATAACTCGAGCCACGCTAGCCCACGGGCCTACCCATCCTAGCCCATGGCCTGGCCCGACTGGTTGACATGCCTAGCTAAAGCAAAACATCATTTGTTTTGTGCACTATCTCTAGAAGAGTATGAAAAGATATCCTACTGCTCTATAGTAAAGGAAATGTGGGACAAACTTCAAGTTATCTTTGAAGGGATGAATGAGGTACAGAAATATATAATAAATATTTTAGTGCATCAATACGAGACTATTGGCATGAAACAGGGATAGATTATAGACGAATTCTTCGGACATTTCAACAACATCATCATGGCCTTAAAGAACTTGAGAAAGATATATCTCAATGATGAGCTCGTAACAAAAATTCTAAGGTCACTGCCAAAGAAATGGAGACCCAAAGTGACAGCTCTAGAAATTGCAAAAGATCTAGACACTATTTCACTTTACTGGTTAGGAAAAAATTTTATGATCTATGAACCGAGCTTAGGCGAGATGAAGGATCCTCCTATAGAAGAGGAATGACACTAAAAGTAGCTAATGAATCAAATCCATCAAATGGTGATGAAAGTGACATTGAGTTGCAGATAGATGGAGATGATGAATTCAATTTCATGGTCAGAAAATAGACACGTTTATACAAAAAGAAGTTAATAAAGAAAAGATAAGGAAATAAGAAAGTTATAAACATGTTTTTATTAAAAGGCAGTAGCAACAGTAGGAATACATAAAATAATCAAATCATATGTTATCACTACAAGAAGCCTAGGCACATTAGACCAGAATGTCCTCTTCTTCAAAAGGATAAAATAGAGTATAAAAAACCTAAAAAGTAAGCTATAATCGCAGCTTGTTTTGATGAGGATTTTGAAAACTTTAAAGAAGAAGAAGAACTTGAAGAAGTCAACAACTTTTGTCTTATGGCTGAATTAGGAGATGATGAGGTATATTATTCTAACTCTGATATTGAAGTTGATGAATTAAGAAATGTATATCATGAATTGTATGATCAATATAAAAAATTAACAGTACAGTACTTCAAAGAGGTTGAGAAGTCCAAAAACAGTTATGCTTCCTTGAAGAATAAGATTAAATCCTTAGAGTCAGTGAATAAGAATCAGTTGTCCAAAAATATGTCTATTGAAAATGATAATAAGCAAAAAGTCTCTGAAAAAGATTTTTTGGAAGAAAAGGTAAGTCAGTTAGAGAATGCATTGCTTGAGAACGATTTTGAAGTAAGACAGTTAGAAGAAAAAGTTGTTATTTTAGAACTTGAAAAAGAGAAATTTACTGGAAAGATCATATCTTTAGAAAACGATTTTGCTAATTTTGTTGATAGAAGGAATAATCTTGATGCATTACTTAGTAACAGTAAAGGTGTTTCTGATAAGGCTGGAATAAGTTATAATGAAAATAATAATTTTAGGCCATACAAGAATTTCTTTGTTAAATCTAGCAATAGCTATAGTGAAAACAGTAGGAACTTGGTAAATGGTAGAAATTATAACAACTGTCATTCATCTATTTTGTGCTTCTACTGTGGTAGACATGGCTATATTAGTCATTCTGGTAACTTTCATAGAATGAAGAAATTATCTCAAATGTATGTTTGGAGACCAAAAGGTCAAACTATTAACTTGAAAAAGGACCCAGAAAAATTTGGGTACCTAAAATGAGATAATGCATTCTACAGATATGCTTCAAGATAGAAATAAGAAAAAATCAATGGATAGTTGAAAGTGGTTGTTTGAGACACATGATAGGTAGAATATCACATTTCAACAATATTGAAAGGAAAGATGGAGCTAATGTTGTCTTTGCTAACAAAAACAAAGTAAAGGTCACCGGAATTGGTAAAATTGGTGATTCTGATTCTGCTTCTATTGATAACGTTCTTTATATTGATGGATTGAAACATAACCTATTGAGTGTAAGTCAATTATGTGAACAGGGTTATAGAGTCACATTCTATGCATCTCATTGTGAAATAATTGATAATCATAATGATAATATTGCATTTGTTAGCCCTAGAAATCAGAATATATATTTTGCTCAACTGGAAGACATGTCTTCATAAAATGTTAAGTGTTTTGTTTCACTAGAAAAGGATTAATTTATTTGACATAGATGATTTGGACATACTAGCATGAGCATTCTATCAAAACTGTTCAAAAATTAGTTAGTAAGAGGATTATCGTTTTTGAAGTTTGAGAGTAATCAGGTTTATGAAGCTTGTTTAAAAGGAAAATAAGTTAGAAGTAGCTTTCATCTTAAAAATATTATTTTTACTAACCAACCATGTAAACTTGTACATATGGATTTACTTGAACCTACTAGGACTCAAAGTTGTGGTGGTAAACATTATGATTTTGTCATAGTAGATGACTGTTCTAGATTTGGTATTACATTACTTCAATTCAGAGCAATCATGAAGGAGAATTTGATAATAGAAAATTTGAAATTTTATGTGATGATAATAGTATAACTCATAATTTTTCATGTCTAAGGACTCCTCAATAGAATGGAGTTGTTAAGAGAACGAACATAACTCTTATTGATATGACCAGGACAATGCTGTGTGAAGTGGTCTACCTTATGGTTATTTGGAAAAAGCTGTATCTACTACTTGTTACATACTTAACAGATGCCTTATAAGACATATTCTCAAAACCCCTATGAGCTGTAGAGAGGAAGAAAATCGAATGTTATGTACTTTCAAGCTTTTGGTTATAAGTGACTTATGTTAAATAATGGTAAGGATAACCTTAAAAATTTTAATGCGAGATCAAATGAAGCTATTTTCTAGGTTATAGCATTGCTAGCAAAGAATTTAGAGTTTATAACAAAAGAACAAAGAGGATAAAAAGAATCAATACATATGGTATTTGATGAAGCACTACCCTCGACAATAACTGCTGACTCAAATGATGAAGAACATTCATTGATTCCTAAAAATACATTGCAAACTAAAACTACACCTATGGTACCTTCAGAATCACAAGATCAAGAAGGTCCTTCTAAAGCTAGGATAGAGTAGGCTCCTTCTCTAACTACATCCCAATAGGAGCCTATGTAACAAAGGTCACCAAAGATTTATAACTAAAAAACACCAAGAGAATTGAGAGATCTTGATACACTTTAGTATATTCTGGGAGACCCTTCTAAAAGTTTAAGAACCAAATCATCCTTAAAAAACAATTATGTTGCCTTAGTTTCACAATTAGAATCAAAGACTGTTGAAGAGACTCTTACTAATGAAAATTAGGTTTCAGCTATGAAAGACAAACTAAATCAATTTGATAAGAACAAAGTTTGGAATATAGTACCTCGTCCATAAAACAAGTCAGCCATTAGAACTCATTGGGTATTTCAAAATAAACTTGACAAAAATGGTAAGGTGGTAAGAAACAAAGCCAGATTTGTAGCTTAAAGTTATAAACAATAAGAAGGTATTGATTTTGATGAGACTTATGCACTTGTTGCTAGATTAAAATTGATTAGAATTTTACTTGTTTTTGGATGTCATAGAAATTTTAAATTATTCCAAATAGATGTCAAAAGTGCTTTCTTAAATGGATATATTAATGAAGAAATGTCTGTTAAGCAACCTCCAAGTTTTGAGAATGAATACCATCCAGATTACATGAAGAAGTTAACTATAGAGCATCCAAATTACATGATGAAGTTAACTAAAGCTCTATATGGTCTAAAGCATGCACCTCAAAAATAGTATGAGAGATTAAGTAACTTTCTACTTAAGAATAACTTTGAAAGAGGAAAAATAGATAAAACCTTATTTATTAAGAGAAAGGAGAATTATTTACTCATAGTACAAATATATGTTGATGATATAATATTTGCTATTAATCCATCTTTCTGTGAAGAATTCTTAGGTTTGCTGCAGGGAGAGTTTGAAATTAGTATGATGGGAGAATTATCTTTCTTTCTCATATTACAAATCAACTAAACAGAAAAAGGAATCTTCATTAGTCAAGATAAATACATAAAGGAACTCATCAAATTATTTTGAGAATGTTAAACCGATCGGTACTCTAATGTATACTAGAACTAAACTTGATAAGGATGAAGCAGGCAAGGCTATGGATGAGACAAAGTACAGAGGGATGATTAGATCACTTATATATCTTACAAGCTCAAGACCAGATATTATACTTAGTGTGTGTATTTGTGCACGTTTTCAATCAAATCTAAAAGAAAGCCACCTTCAAGCAGTCAAGAGGATCTTTCACTATCTTCTCAAAACTATAGATTTCAGATTATGATATCCAAGAACTTATTCATTTAACATAGTTGACTATTGTGATGCAAATTATGCAAGTGATAAAGTTGATAGGAAAAGCACAAGTGGTCACTATCAATTTCTTGGAGGATGTCTAGTTTCTTGGTCTTACAAGAAACAAAATTGCACAACGCTTTTAACAACTGAAGCAGACTATATAGTAGCAGCCAGCTGTTGTGCTCAAATTTCATGGATGAAACATCAACTCTAAGACTTTTCTCTGCGCTTTGATCATATCCCTATATTATGTGACAGTACAAGTGTAATCAATCTTTCTAAAGATCCTGTGCATCATTCTAGGACTAAGCATATAAGAGTCAAACATCATTTTCTTAAAGATTATGCCTTAGAAGGAACCATTGAACTTTTGCTTGTTAATATTGAAAATCAAGTAGCTGATATCTTTACTAAGCTACTTTCTGAAGATAGATTTTGTTTGTTAAGAAAAGAGCTTGGTATGTGCAAATTATCTGATATTTAACTCTGAATGAAGATGCTATGCTCTTTTTTTATAGATATTAACTGGCTCCTTCTAATCCACTCTTTAGTAGGCTTCTCTTTGTTTAAAAGGTTCCTCTTAGTTAATAGGCTAGAGTAAACATGCCTTAAAAAGGCAGTCACTAAGTGGTGTCATTTTAATTTTTAAAATGAGTGTTGTTCTGACAACTTTCTGTACGTGACTGACAAAAAATACGTAGATGATCACACTTCCTCTGACAACATGAATGATCCTTCATCTTCACACGAAATTCATGCTTAATAACTACTTACTATATCTTGAGACTATTTCTTCCTCCTACTTATCTTCATCATCCTAAAAAATGCCTCTTATCTCACTACACTTCTACTTTTTATTTTTCTCAAATCTCTTCAATCTTTACTTGAAATGACTCATATTAAGTCTAATGGTTTAAAGAACCCATCACCTTCCTCTTCTAATCATGGTAGAGCTATACGTCATGAATAAGAGTCTAAAGCTCTTGTTTCTAATCTCTTCGTGTCGAATACACCAAAAACTAATTTTGAAGATATCTTTGTTACTCATATACAAAGCCCCAATATTTAGAAATAGTTACTACCCTTCATACATATGAAATTTATGAAAACCCTAGCTCATCGGTAAAAGAAGAAGAAAACATCGAAATTAAAAAAGAAGAATAAATAGAAGAGATAGAAGTAGAAGAGACAGAAGAAAAAGAAGAAGAAGAAGAAGAAAAGGAGACACCTCATCAGGAGAGCTTCAAAAAAGGGAAAGTCGTCTATAAAACTAGAGAAAGTAAGTATTGTCTCTTTTTCTCTAATTTCAAAAACCCTTTTCTCTGTTATCTATTCCTTCCCCTTCACCCTCACTTTTACATCCACCTATACTAAAAAAGAAGTGTGTTCCTCCTCCCAAATTCTTTTCACTTCCGCCATCATCTACTTCTAATACTATCCTTAAAAAAACTAATATTTTGGGAGAAATATGGGCCATCACTAATGGTGATGATTTTGATGAGGAACCCATTCGCTTGGTAAGGAGACCAAGAATAAGAGGAAGTCTTTCAATAATACAGGTTGAGAAAGCACTTGAAAAGGATAAAATTCTGGAATTAGTGGAAGAAGAAAACTCTCGCAAAAGGAAGAGAGAAGAAATAAGGAAAGGAAAGGAAATTATGATTGAAGAACCTACAGTAGAACCTATCTTTCAAGAAGAAAATGTTTTTGAAGAAACTATTTTCAAAGAAATTTTCAAAGGAAAAAGGTTAAAGAAAATGAAGGTTGTTGCATAAAAGAAAGTAGAGTCTTTAGTACCTCCTAAGACCTTTCAGTCAATAGAAGCAAAAGCAAGATACAAGATGCATTACAAGAAAAGAAAGGTAGTTACTGGAAGCATTCTACCTCCTCTTTTGTTTAATGACTTAGGTATTCCAATTTTCCCTTACTTTTTGTTTATTAGATGGAAAAAAAATTAATCTGAATGAGACTATATGTGATGAATTGGTGCGATTATTCTATACCCACATGAGAAAGGAGACTATTGATGGAAAGATCACAATTATATTTTGGCTGAAGGAATTTGAAATCCTACTGACTAAAGAAATTTTAGGGAACTTATTGGATATAGCTCCATTAGGCAGAAGTGATTTCCCCTGTCATAAATGGGATATTAAGGATTTAGATTTAGAAGAAGATGTAGAGTTTAACTGTTTGCACAATGAAAATGCACAAGAAAGGAGACCTTGGTGCAAACAATTGGATTTACTATTGAGATGCCTTGCACCATTATCTACTAATTCAATTTTTCCAAGGAGTAGTTTAGTAGAAAGATGCAGTCTCTTAGATACATATATTGTGTATAATCTACTGAAGAGAAATCGGATAAACATATATCGTGCTATTTATGATAGATAAGAGGATTCATAAGAATACCACCGGTTGCCTGTCTTATAGAATACTGCTCACCAAGATTTTTTCTTATTATGGAGTGTTTATTGACAATCTGGATTGGTATGAACCTGCTAGATTTCATTAATATATTCCTTATCAATTCAGATATAAGCTAAAAGATAATGTGTGGGTAGAGAAGAAAACAGAAAGAGTAGCAGATATCTTGGGTCTTGCTCTAGAGATATCAGCTCCTGTCACACCTTAGAATATAAAAGATTTGAACCTTTAACAATTGAAGGATATTCAATTCAATTAAGATCAAATGTGTGGATAACTAACGAAGATGCAAGACCAATTCAATAATATGCAACTCCTTCTTCTTAATATTCTTGATTCCCTTAAGGATCATTTTAAATACTTATGATACACTAACAATTTTTTTAAAGTCTAGTTTTTTCTCTTGCATATTTGTGAATTTTTCCTACTTTATAATTATTTCTTTCTTTTTGATAATAGCAAAGGGGGAGAGTAGGGAAACAATTTTGAAACCTTTTCCATTAAAATTCACATATTGTGATATCATATAGCACAGGCTCCTACTACTTAATGGTAGTAAGAGGCTTCTTCTAATTACGATTGTTAGTAAGGACTTACCAGGTATAAGTATCTTTCGAATTCCTTCACAGTCATTTGAATTTGTAAATATTTCTGTTTATTGGTTGTCATCATCAAAAAGGGGGAGCTTGTTAGCTCAAGGTTTTATATTAATGGTTTTAATGATAACATTATAATATTTCAAATTTTGAATTTGGATTATTTTCTTTTATTCGAAAAGATAACTTTATAATTTTTATATGGATATAAAATATAGTTATATGTGATAGGATAAATGCTTCCTTTCTTGTAGGAACTTTCTTAATGAACTTACCTAATTTATTAGAAATGAATCCACAATATCCGGAAGGATCTTTCAATCACATAATTCGACAATCAGCTCCATGTTATAGTCAAAAAAATTTAACATTTAGATATTGGAAGATTCTAGCAAAGATGATATCGAAGATTATTTAGATTCAAAGTTGATCCAATTGGCTAAGGATATAAGTGAAGCAACAGTTAGTTGAAGAAAATGTTTATTTAAGGAAGAGCCATTTCATTTGCAAATAGGCTAGATTTTTGAAATACATTAACAACATCATTACTCTTGAAAGTCATATAACAACATCATTACTCTTAAAAGTCATATCTTTATCAAATTCATTATGCCTTAGAAAATGAAAACAATCTTTGAGAGAAATCAATAGTCTTTGAAGCTTATATTGAGGAAATTACATTTTCATTTATTGAGAGCTTGTAGAGATTAGCTAAATACTACTATTGTGGAAGGTTAACGAACTTTGAAAAATATGTACTAGTGAGCTTGAAATGGTTCGTCAAATTACTACTTGAGATTTTAGTGAAACACTCAAGTCGAATACTTAAGGACGAATGTAGGCTTGTATCGTAAGCCGAATTAGTACAAATCGACTGTGTCATTTCTTCTCTCTCCTTAACTTTTTATAGTTACTATTGTTTTCAACCTACAAGAGACTCTTTTCATTTTGATTTTTAAGAGACTCCTTTTACTTTCAATTTTAACAGGCTCCATTTAATTGAAATTTTAATAGGATCCTATTAATTGACAGTAACTTTAAAAAAATTTCAAATTATTACCCCTCTCTTACGTGCGTTCGTTTTATCACCTTTGATATTACTAAATCTATTGGCACACCAAACAGATCTTATCTTTCTTTTTCCTTTACTTTTGATTGGATTACTGATTCTTGTAACTTCTAAAGCCTGTAACTAATTATATGAGAATAGTTGAAAGTTCCAATCTATCTAACAATAATGTTAGAGCAGAGGGTCAATGTAAACGCTAATAATTAAGACAGTTTTACGTTTCAATATGGGGCTCCTGCAGATCAATAAGGAATAATTGTCGGCTCTAATGTTATTATGTAAATCTCAAGTTCACTGAATTTATTTATCAGAAAATTTATCTTTTCTTAATTATAGATGCCAATAGATTTTAACTCGTATAAATTCCATATTTTTTTTAGTGGCTTTAACTTAAATTTTTTTAAGTGGCTTTAACTCGATAAGGAACAATTGTTGGCTCTAATGTTATTATGTAAATCTCAAATAAAAGTAAATTCTTCAATTTATTTTGAGATGCATCAAGAATGTACCATTATAAATATAAAAACATTTACTAAGTAGAAAATGTTCTACGAGAGTTTATTTACATCAGAAAATTCAAAATTTAATTGTTAACTAACTACAACTATTTAATTCATTAATTTTCCAAAACAAACTATTTAATTCATTATATATCTGACAACCTCAAGTTGGTTGTTAACTTTCCCAAAAAATGTTCTTTGATGATTATATTTGTTGTCCATATTTGGACATCTTTCGTCTCCATAAATTTAAAGAAGTGAAGGATTAGGCAATTGAAAAGTTGTGCATGCCTTCGGGAAACATTTAGCCACAATATGGTTATGAAATTCTCAAAGCCACTCGTAATATAACTCAGACCATATGTTGCATGTATTGATGTTGATATTGCTACGTTCTTCTGGCATAAACGGTATTAACAATGAGCTTAAAATTACACGTCAGTTAGTGAACAATGAGCTTATGGTCGCACTTCAAACGTAAATGATTAGTGCTTCTTGTCCTTTAAAGTTGTGATTTAAGAAAATTTTGCAGAAAAACGTTAAATTTTATATGATTTGGGCCCAAATAAACTGAGCACATAAAAGTTCAGATAGAATTTCATCCTAAAGTGAATTGGTAATAGGAGGTAACTCACTATAGGCTTATATGTATGTTCGGGGTCATATATTCTTTTCATATGGGACAAACTCTCACTTATATTGCAACACATCTCCTTCACGTGTGGGTTAATTTAAGGCTCAACATGTAACATAATCTATCATGTCAAGGTGATGACGATTAAATCAAGAGCAACTTGCTCTAATACCATGTTAAATTTTATATAATTGGGCCTAAATAAACTGATCATATGCAAACCCAAATTAAGTTTCATCCTAAAATTAATTGGTAATTGGAAGAGTAACTCACTAGGCTCATATGCATGTTCAAAGTCGTATATTCTTTTTATGTGGGACTAACTCTCACTTTATTTCAACGTAAAATAACAGAACTCATATAATTAAACTTAATGATTTAATAAAAAAAAGAGTGTAAAAAATGTTAGCCTTTAATTGGATCTAAACTTTGGTACAGCCTTTATACATTTCAATTTTTTAGAAAACTTCAGACAAATTGTTTTAATGTTCAACATTGGTAAAGAATTTGACTTTATAGTAAATAGTATTTTCATTAGGTAAAGCTATTAACATAATCTTATTGCACGCTAAATATTGTCAACACAAAGTGACAAGCTTATGTTGATTTTGTCAAAGGTAAACCACTATGAATAAGATAAACTTGTATCTTTAATATGAGGTCACTCCTATAAATTAGGAACAACTGTTAGCTTTAAGGTTGTTATCTAAATCTATTGTCTCTTGAACTTATTAAACAAAAGAAACTAATATTATTTTTTAAGTTCAATTATTTCTTAAATTTAGAAATTTACTCAAATTTTAATATCAATACAAAATTTTAAGAAATCAATAAAATATATAAATTTCTTTTTGTCTTAAATAGCCTGAATATTACATTCATTAATGCTAATTGATAGTGATACTAACATGGAAGACTAGGTAAATACACAATCTCGAACAAGAGCGTGTCCAAGTGCATAGAGAAACAAGTACAACCCTACCTTAGGCCATACCTAAGTGTATAGAGAAGAAAACAAGATCTATGGTTTGGAGACACGAGCATGGTCTATGTACAAGGAAAAATAGCGTCGTAGGCTATGTCTACGAAAAAATCTTTATTTGCAGACACATTTTTAGTAGATTTTCAACTCTAATTAATATAGTTCTATACAACTTACTACTTTACCAAATCAACCTAACTTAAACATGATTATAAAATTAATATAGTTCTATACAACTTACTACTTTACCAAATCAACCTAACTTAAACATGATTATAAAAAGCTTTAATTTTTAGAGTTTATAATTAACTATATTTGTGTAAACATAATCTATATAAAGAGGAAATCTATAAGCTTCAAAATATTTATTAATCAATATAGTGAAATCAGATGGTCTTAGATCTCAAGGACTTGGGCACACCCAATTAGCTGAACTCATTAAAAATCTTCTTATTTTTCTTTATTGATTATTTCATACAAATCTATTATTGTTACATACACCTTGTTTCTTAACTAGTAGTATCAAAGCATAATTGATGCAACAATGACTTTGATTACAAGATTTAATGTGGGAAAGTTGAATAGAACTATAAATTTCATATTGTGACAATGGAGAGTGAATGACTTATTGGTGCAAAAAGGCTTATTGTAAGGGGTTACAAGGAATAAGACAAAAGATACATATAAACTTGACCAGGATGAGTTACAAGCTTGAGTAACTAGAACTGTTTTGCTATATATGACAGGCAAGGTTATGTGACACATCATAAAACTTGCGTCCTATATGGAGACATACAAAAATTTTGAGAGTCAATAAAATTGTCAAAATCTCTCACAATTAAGCTATATCTAGCAAAAAGACTATACAAATTGAAGATACAGGATGAGAAAAATTTCGAGCGACTAAATAGTTAGTGGCTTGTTAAGGCTTGATATGTCTATCATGGATAAAGATAAAGTGATGATTTTTCCTTATTCTTTACCTTAATCTTACAAGAAATTGGTTATCTTATTCATATTAAGTACAAAACTAGTCTATTTAGAGGACATCATTGATGAGTTATTGGCTCACAACTAATAGAGACCTAACATTGGTAAAAGTTTTTAAGTTGAAGGAATGTATTTAAGGAGAAATCAAGATCATGAGAAGAAGCAAAGTAAAGATGGCTCATCTAAATAGAGATCTAAACCTAAGGGTAAAATGATAGGTTGATGCTATTAAATGCGAGACAACTATCCATATCATGAGGGACTATTCAAAAGAAGGAGCAAAGGGATAGAAGGAAAATTGATTATTCATCAATTTCTTATAACATAATGCAAAGTAGGCATCTAGATATTAGCAATAAAGACATACTCTACATTTCATCTAGTCTACTTCAAGACTCATGTGGATATGAGATGCTCATATGACATAAACCTAAATAAGAATCGGCTTGTTCCATACAATTCGAGAAACTTTAAAACTATTAGATCGAAGGTTGATAAAGCTTGTGAAATTGTTGAAACATGACAAGCTAAGGTTAAGATGCTTGACGACATTGTTCAAAAGTTAAATGGTATCTAACATGTATCATATTTAAAGAAGACAGGTCTCTCTAAGCACCTTATATACTAAACAAGTTTGGATATAAAATCGAAAAAGATAACATTAAAGTGGTAAAGATGTGAGGGTTATGATGAAAGGGTCAGTGAGTGAACCATCATCGATGTGCTCACTCAAAAGATACATAAATATCGCAAGTATATAACACAATTCAATTAGTATTTCATATCACTTAAAATCAAATCTCATATATCGCATCATTTAGAATTTAGTACCTGATTACAAATACATCATATTCCAACAAGTTTGTTATGAACACAAGCATTTCCAATAAGTCCGTTATGAACACAAGCATTTCTAATAAGTCTATTTTGAACACAAGCAATTCATATAATCATTTTAGGATAATCTAATCATTCATATCATCCGCATATACACAATCATAGCATATCATTGTATCCCCACAATTTAGTTATTCTTTGCAAATATTCACATGGTATATGTAAAGATATGGATGTAATGCATGTGAGACTCCATTTTCATTTTTATTTTGTTATGGCTGAGTGCCTATTAATTGAACTATAACCCCTGTGGATACCAGACTTATTTTAGGTACTAACCCATATCCCTTATGGATACTAGAATTTTTTTAAGCACTGGCTCATATCCTTTGTGGATACCTAACTTATCTTAGGTACTGACCCATATTCCTTGTAGATATCGAGCTTACTTCAGGCCGGTCACTCTGTTCATAACTCTTTTATCTGATCATGCATATCAATGTCACGAAATGTATCATCTCATATAATGTGCTATCAATAATTTTCATTCAGCGTGCACAATCATTTATCACAATCATCGAATCAGAGCCCGGGATTCAACTCAATTGAGTATCACTTATTCCATTCACATTCACATTCACATTTATCATCAAACTTTGTTTCAGTATTCAACAATAATGTTGAGTATCACTTATTTAGTCAAATTCACATACAATGAACACTTCCAATACAGTCCCAAATAATGGTCTCCTCGGACAATCAATTGTCTGGAATCATCAATATCACAATCATATCAAAATCATTTCAATATATATATATATATAGATATAGATATAAGGATTAAACACGAATAATTCAAACAGAAGCACATATCTAATTGAGATCACACATCTAGGTTGACTCTCATAATTCAAACCAAAACACATATATAATTTAGATTGCACATCTAGGTCAACTCACAGTATACTCTAGAATAGCTATTGACTTGACGATCCAACAATGTCTGGATGGTGTCGATCAATTTGTGCTTCTAAATCATACAATACACACATAATTGACATAGTACTAAGTTGATCAATCATATCATTGTTTAACCATGCACATGTATATGTATCATGTTCAATGCATGCTCAGTTGACTATCCTGGGTATTTATCCCTAATCACAGCACTTGATTATTAACATCATCATTATGTATGTTAAGCTTACGCTTAGGTTCATAGATCAAAGAACTTAGTTAATCTAATATCATTAATCATATGTCCATCACATATTTAATCACTTTATCCATCATCCACTAAGTTCAATTTAAGCTTCATTATAGTCTAAATGCATCATAGAAAACACCTTTTGTTAGGTCTAGGTCTTTCTAGAATATGTAAAAGCTTATAATAAGTAAAAGAAGAAAATAAGGGGTGCACTATAGTGATAGATATAAATCTTCCATTTTTCTGCAATTTTTTTCAGTTCTTCTCAAGACAGATTTTTAGGTCAGCTTGTATGATCATTATGACCTAGAAAATGAGGTATTTAGGCAACACATTCTTCAAAAAATTGTTCCTACATTTCTTAAGTTTCTAATGACATCAAATTCATTCATATTGGTTTAGTATTCTGCAAGTTATGCCTAAAATACCAAAGACTATTCTCAAAAAAAGACAAACACCCAATTCTCAACTTCAAGCCAAATTTAGAAACCCTTAGAGACATAATTCAAATTTAACTCCTTCATAAAAATTATATCCGTATATCTCTAGTTTAATATAAATTAAAAATAATCCCATTTGGATATCTAAAGATTAAGATATGGCTAAAATACAGATGCCTGTTCAATGGAAACACTCTATCTAACATATTCCAGCATAGGGGTCCATCATAGGCAGTATTGGGGAAACAGACATAACTCGAGCTCTAGTCACTATTTTCTAAGAAACTTTCACATAGATCAAGTTAAGACCTATATCTACAACTTTCATTCTTTGAGTTTCTTCAAATTTGTGCTCTAAGAATATGAAAGATAGATTGAAAGAGAAAGATGAAATAGAAACTAGAATTTCAACTTACCTTGATAACCTCTTTCCTTCTCTTATTCTCTCCCCCTTTTTCTCCCCCTCTCTTGTTATTTTCGTTTTTCTTCCTCTTCTAACCTTATGTCCAACCTTTACGCTCACTTCTATTGCTTTTTTTCATTCATTTTCTCTATAAAATTCAAAGAAAGTCAAACTAATTCATGTATTACCATTTCATTGGTCCACGTGTCACCATTCTATTGGTACATATGTTATCCTTCTATTGATCCATATGTTACTATTCTAGTAGCCCATGAGTCACTTAACTTAGGCTCCACTTATAACTCATTTAAGCCTCCCTGTGTCACTACTTATAAGGCTACACATGTCACCAATTGTCAGGCTACACATGTCACCAATTGTAAAGCTAACGTGTCACCATTCTATTGCTCCACATGTCACAAGTTTAAGGTGCCATTTACCACAAATTTAAAGGGCCACTTGTAGCAATCATACTCAAGCCACTTGTCATCCATTTAACTGAGCCATTTGTCACTTATTTCCAATGCCACATGTCACCATTTCATAGGCCTAATCAACCTAAATTCTCATATATCTATTTGTCTTACTCTTTAACATTTTTCTTAGACTAGATACACATATCACCTCATCAATTACACAATTGTAACAATAAATTCCCCATTTCACTAATTATAGTCCATCAATTCATGTTATTGATAAATCAAAATGCAAAACATTGGGAATACACATTCATATCATATTCATTTTAGTTCCATATCCCGGAATATGTCAATTAAATGCATATACTATCTTGTAATGTTTTCTAAATCATTATTCATATGTGTATATGAATACTATGCATGTGAATGAAATGCACCTCGTAAATTCTTAAATGAAATAACTCATGTGACTCAATCTAACAGTTTAATCTCTTAACAATTGTAGGAGGTAGGATTAGAGTTACAGATAAAGTGAGTTAGACCATCAAGTCGCCAAAGAGATAATGTTGGAAAGACTCGATCTTATATATTCTTACCTTTAGTGGTGGAAATCTAGCTACCTTTTAAATGACTAGGGAAAGTTTAGAGAAGATAGATAGATGAGGGCTATGGTGAATGATGTGACATTTCACAAAGTCAAAGAAGTAAATACATCTATAAAGATCTTATTGGAAAATGTTTACATTTTAAATAATATAACTAACATAATGACAAAGAGGTTACCATGGAGAAGTTCAATCATTTCTTGAACTTGATTTTCAAAGTGTTAGACATAGTTCCCATCTAAACCTATATATAGTACTTGTTATGACCTAAGGACTCCACCTCTATAGGACCACCAGCTCTAACTTTGTCTCTTTTTAGTAGACTTTTTATGACACAAGACTCGATGTTGATTTCCAGCCATTGAATGACCACATGGGTTTAGAGAAACCATAGTCTTCATAGGGATAAATGGTCTTCTAACTGGCAACTTGATCCTCTTTTCATCCCAATCTCTGGTGCCATAAATTTGATGAAATATTTTCTTAAATGACATATAATTCTCCAGTACATAGCGTCAAGTATATCTTATAATCATAACTTACCATGAGCAATTGTCAACGCTCCTTGAGATAGCTTCCATTTTCCATCTCAAAATGTGTACCAATATCTCTTTTGTTCAAGCACATTCACAGATAATAAATTAAGTTACAAGCCTTAAATATTTTGTATACCTTTCAAGGTCAATATATACCCAGTGTTAGTTTAGACTTGAATGTCTCCCATACCGACAATGATAATAGAGCTCTTATTGCCCATCTTCACACTTCTAACATCATCACTCCTATAGTTGGTGAAGTGATCTCTCCTTGGAATTTAATGATAAAATGTCTTTGTGTTAACAAGCCACTCTAGACCTGAGTGACTAATCTGGAGACACTTATTGGTTACACAAATCAACAACACTTTATCATTTGTACTTGATATTGTTTTTGTAGTGTTGTTGTCATCTCCATCCTTCTGATTGTCTTACTTCTTCTAGTCTCTCTTTCACGTATAGCAGAAATTTTTTATGACCAGGTTTGGTGCAGTAGTGACATGTTTTAGTCTCTTTATTAGCTTTTGACTTCAGCCTATTCCTTGACTTCCCTTTGAGACCTCTACTCTTGTTTCTTCCTATGTTTTCTACCACAAGAGCCTGCACGTTGTCGACACTAATTTCCTTCCTGCTAATCTCTTCATTGAACACACTCTCTTTGATCATATCCAATGAAAGCACACCATTGATAGCAGATTTATTGATAGTCACAACCAATGTTTCCCAACTATTTAGCAAAGAACTTAACAAGAACAATTCTGGCAATTCATCATTAAGGAAGATCTTCTTTGTGGTCAACATGTTCTTATTGCCCCGAAAATCGCTGAGATGTTCTAACACTGATTTCTTGGCCTTCAACTTCAGTTCATAAGCATTTTAATCAAGAAGGCCTTATTGTAAGCAGTCTTCCTCTCATGGAGAGCCTTCAACCTTTTCTATAGCTCAAAAGGATCCATTTCTTGGGATACATGATTGAAGATGATGATATCCATCTACTGCTTAATAGTTCCCAAGGTCTTTCACTTCATCTTCTCCCACTATTTATTTGTCATCTTCTTTAGCTTAGATAGGACATCGTCTTTTATAATTCTATCTACATCAATTGGATTGTAAAGAGCCTTACAATATAGGAAATCTTACATCATAGGTCTCTATGTTGAGCAGTTGGTCAACGTCAACGTCATTATAGAGCTATTTCCGTTCTTCATACCTTAAGCTCTGATACCACTTGTTGGGCTTTGATACCGTTCAAACAATAACGCTCATAAGATCTTCAAGATTGTTGAACCAATAACAAACTACTCATGTAATAAATATGACAAAAAGATAATGAACACAAGATTTTAACTTGGAAAACCATCAAATATTGAGGTAAAAATTATAGGAAAAACTAGCAAAAAATTCACTAAGTATCAAATAACAAGATACAAAAGATGAAGATTTCAAACTAATCACTCTTTCACATGACAACTATAGTAGAACCTTCAAGCTTTCTAAGAAGACTTCAGCTAATTACCTCTAGAATTGAGTACACACACAAAACACCAATACTATTCTTAAATAATTCTAGAAATCAAACTTTAATAAAATTATAGTTGATGAAAGCTGTTTGGACTTTAAACTCATTTATCATCATGTTATGCAACTTCTGTCTTCAAACGTATATTCAAATCTTCAAAAGGATAAGATTTATAACAAATACTCCTTTTGATCCAGTAAGATAGTTAAGACCTACATAGTTCAAATTTATTGGAATTAGTCTAGTGAATATCTACAAAATAGGACTGGAACCATAACAATATCCCCCTTCAGTTAGACAGTAACTATGTTTAAACTAATATATAAACATTATTTTTTGAATAAGAGACTTTCACTCTAAATAGAAAGGAGATAATATCGCAAGACATAATTTCTATCATATATATAAAATTGATCATGAAAAAGGATTAATGTAAGTCAAACTATTACAACTTACATTCTATATGAGTCCTATAATATATCTTCACGACTCTCATCTAATTATTGATAATTAAATTTGATGTTTTTTATATTAGAATATTATGAAAGGTTCATGTATTATGCAATCTATGATACAATTTTAAGAAAGAATATTTAATTTAATTTAAGAGAATTTAAAATAGAAAAAATCATTTTGACGACATACAAGATTAATTTGCTGTTTGATTTTTATATTCAAGACAAGCAATAATTTTGATGTCAAATCACTGATCACCATCAGCAGCCATGGCTTTAATGAGTCAAGATCAGTGAGTTATAAAGCCTTGGTTGAGTCATTACTGGCACGGTGCCAAAATTCGCCTCTGTGCCCTCACAATGCATTCCAGAGATTGATATTCAAGTGGTAAGATAATCCTCAATTCAATAAAAGAAATAAAATTGAAATTTAAGGCTTCTGTACTAGCAAAGCTCGAGAATACGTGGAAACAATTACACACTATATATCAAACTTAGTTGTATCTTAACTAACATGATTTAAGTTACTAGTACCTCCTAATTTAGTAATCAACTTAATTTGTGTTCCAAAACTGTGAAGCTAAATTTCGAGTTATCAGAATCCCAGTAAAATCCGACTTTATCTCCTACACGCAACGTAACTGTTAGAAGTAGACCATTTCTTGAATACCAAGGTGCGGGTGGTCTTCGGGTTCGAGTCCCAAACAGTTACTGTCATGCCTTTGCTACTCTTAATTTTACAGGTATCATCATCTTGCATGAATGGTAAAATGTGCTTCTTAACCACACCTGTTGGAACTAAGAGCCTACTTAAATGCCCCAGATAACTTTCCATAAGCGTCTTTGTGATTTTCCATGGATTAAGACACAATGTCAGTTTCGTCGACACACCATACTTACTTTCATCTTCTAAATCCTCTTTGGAGTGGATACGCATTCTCTTCAAATTATCGGCAATTCTCTAGTCCATCTTCAAAAGGTAGTGCTGTTGGTTCCTTGTTCATAAAATCATAAAAAGGAATTTCATAGTCATTGATATTTTCGATTTTCACTTCCGAATACTTGCTCTTCTGATTAGCTGTGATTTGAATAGACTCCATTATTCTTCCTGTTGCAGAGTTATTCATAAAAGAGCACAAATTGATGTACATATTGTATTGTTATGCGGTGATTGGCTCATTATAAAAAGGTAAGTTACCAACATTTTCCTATGAATAATAAACCATTCCTAATATGGATAGGAATTAAAAAATAATAGCTTCAAATAAGAAAACAATTAATGAACTATTCCTAATATGAATACGAATTTTTAAAAAATTCGTAAACTATGAATTTTAATTTTTAAAAATTAGTTTCAAAATAGGAAAACAAAAAATAAATGAGCTTGAGCTTGAGCTTGAGCTTGAATAATATTCAGAAAAGGAAACCAGAGTTTGAATAATATCGTGGGGCCAAAACTCACCTCACAATTCAATAGTAAAACAGTGGTTTGCTAAATATATTGCAACAGTAATAAGTGGGATAAGTGTCTCAATGAGGGCTTTAGTTTTTGTTGATCATTATGCTGCATATCCTTACCGAGAGCATAATACTATGTAAATCAAAAGCATTTTGTCATACAAAATTAGTTAACAGGTTTGCAATTTTCAAATATTTTGACCTTCATTTCTACTTGGAGTTGGACTCTGGCGGCTAATTACCATTTGTATCCAACTATGTCGCTGTTCAGGCAGGAACTAGGCACCCCTAGTCTTTCAGCCTATAATCACGACGTTTTGAAGCTAATCTTAATTAGGAGCACTATAATATTCAAATTGGATATTTCATGAAATTTTTTATTGAAGACATTAACACAAAACTAGACGTAAGAGGGCTGAAACAATAGTTATCCTCATAAATATTTTAATTTTTAGAATCTTTGAATTTTCAAAGAAAGATCCTATAATAATGCACACACTCCTCAGGGATTAGGCAATCTAACGCCTGGACACATAAAGAGTCAACTTTTTCTTCTGTCAAGATATGATTTTGCCATTGTAAGAAGGATGGCACATGGCGGTTCTGTGTCGACTATCGAGGCCTCAACGACATCACAGTGAAAGATAAGTTTCCCAT
>JAOTAY010043670.1:0-21419 GCA_025629805.1 Erythroxylum baracoense
TTATTAAGCATTAATATTAAACCATAAATTTCACATACATTGAGTTCTCTACAATAGTTGTTGACGAATGTCACACCGTCATGCTTCTTAGTATGAGTGTGCAAAAGGAGCTGACGGGGTATAGGCCTCATGCCCATAGACTTTTCCTGCATAAGAATAAAATGTTATAAGTGAATTAGAATTTATAAAAATTTCAGCAGAGTTTTCTCTATTTTTATGATATCTACCCCCTGTTAAACAAAGAAAAAAAATAAAAAACACAGCCATATATGGTACTAGACATTTATAACACTATTATTCTCAACAAGAAACGCATATTTTCATTCCAAAATTTAAACATCAAATTCAATTGAAATACAACAAAGTAAATAAATAAGAATATAAATGTAAAGTGTAGATACTTACAAGTTTCTCTACATGCTTTTGGTGGATAATAGATTCTCCCGTATGTACAGGAAAACTCTCTACCCCCGGTCCTCTACGTCTGTTGGTCGAATTATGCTTTGAAATGGACATTGCCTCAGGTGATGTCCAATACTACTACCAATGACTCTATATTTATTTAGAAATGCAAGTCGGTCGTACACCGGCCCTGTGTATCATAACAACAAAGTCACGATAACTTGTACATACTCGTTTCTCTCATACTCTATAAATATCGCATCAAATTGAGAATTCAAAAAAAATTCTTTCTGAAACAAAAGAAAAAACATTCGATTAATACTTATGATATAATATTATTTATGTAATTAATGTATAATGCTGTTTATTAAAAACAAAAATAATAAATTTTTTGTACCTCAAACTCCTGATAGTAAAATTCTTTTGTCGCTTGAGATATATTCTTTTATACATAACCCTTAATATCAATCTTCTCCTTAAATTTTGATGTCATGCTTCTTGAGTACAGTCCCGGTGGAATGAACCTAATATTAAAAAAAATAATTTTATACCATTTTGAAAATTGAAACCTATAACTTAATTATAAACATATAGTGTTTCATGTATTTTTACTTACATATTATTGACAATTGTAACATAAGTTCTTCCATCAGGTCCTTCAACTCTAGGCTGGTGGCCGCCTCTTTCATCATCATTGTTTACCCCTAATATCTTTATCAATATAGGGGTATTAAATGATGTAGGGGTGGTGGATGATGTAGTAGCAGGTACGGAAGGTAACGCCTCATCTGCAAGTGTAGTAACTGGAGGGGTAGGAGGAGGTGATTCAGTTCCAGCTGTTACACCATGAGATGTTTCACCTCTATAGTAAGTACCTCCAAATCGTGATGTGAATATTAGTCGCATCATATCATGTCTTCTCTTTGATGGCATATTTCAACCTGAAATTAATATTTGATTAAATTTTATAAAAATATTACAAATTGAATCCAAAAAGGACATAAGACATCTTTCAGCTCCTTACTCTTAATTGAATTAACATAAGAATATACTATAAACATCATACAAAGTCGGCATTTTCTTGTGTCAGATTCAAGCATAAAAAAATGAGAACAAAATTAAAAGAGTGAAAATAGAAGCCATTTCTTATCAAGATGAAAATAGATTAAAAAAAGGTAAGCAATAAAATTTAGGAGGCTGCAGAAGTGTAATATGACATAAGAAGGGATGCTGTTTATTGAAAAGGAAATAATTGATTTGTTGAATATAATATTCAATTACAAACATAAATTAATCGTTATCATCACTTAATTGTAAATCAAAATCATCTTCTTTTTCTAAAGAATTTGAATCAAACTTAGGTTTATCATCACTTAATTGTAAATCAAAATCATCTTCTTTTTCTAAAGAATTTGAATCAAAATTAGGTTTTTCTTTAGGTCTCTGGTCTTCCTCATCCTCTCCAGATAAAATTTCAACATATTCATTACATGGATCGTTCAAAGGTTCATTATCCTCATATACGATAGATGCATTTATTTCATAAACATCTTCCTGAAATGCTTCACTTTTAATTCTCTGTTTTCCTTTTCCATGTGATTTAAAAACATCTTTATGTTTAACTTTGCAAACGGTAAACTAATCTGACTTATCTTGTCCTAAGCTAGGAAAAGGGACATAATACACCTGGATCGCTTGTTGATTTCATCTAGATTGTATCGGCTATGCACTTTTGTACCAACATTTGGAGTTGGATCAAACCAGTCATACTTAAATATCACACTTCGCTTTATTGGCAATGTAGGGTACTCAATTTCAAGTTTCTCAATAATTTTACCATAGTAATCCATCAATTCTTCCTATATGTAAACTCCATTATTTATTGTTGCTATGCTATAATCATGATATTTTGTATGATATTTGTATTCGTTAACGAAATACACCTAATATGATTTAACAGTTCACAAAGGTTCCTTCGCAAGTTCACATATGAACTTATTCTCTATTGGATTTTCTAAGGCTTACAGAAAAGAAAATATCATATTAAATAGTATAATGTCATTTGAACACTTAAATATTATAATTCAATCATTTAAATATTTGTTAGTGAAAGCTTACATATTGCTCGAACCATCGAGGAAAGTGTCTTCCAACTTCTTTATTGATATCATCATGTGTTTTATCTGGCATGAGCTCGCATAACAATTCTTTGTATAATCTAAAAATATTATTATGTACTTCAGTTATAAATAACACTAAATTTCAAAACCCAAATAATCAATTTCAACTTACTGCACGAAAGGTTGAATCTTTTGATAGTTAAATAATATGTAACCATGAGCAACCTCAATTTCTTCCTCTGTTAACATTCTTCTTATTGAACATTCATATATTTGTCCAGGACATGTGAAAATGGATAAGTTACCATCAACATCACTAGTCCCTCCCCTATTGTCATTACGAGGAACTTTTCTTTCTCTTATGTGAACATGCAGCTTAAAATAATGTGAAAAAAATGTACTAACTTCCTCCACTAAATAAGCATTACATGTCGAACTTTCAACTTTAGCCTTAATTTTTACATCCTTCTTCAATTGATGCAAATACCTATATGAGCGATTATACCAATTTAGTTATTAAAACATGCTATGCCTTTAATTACAATCATTTTTGTTGAATTACCTCTCAAATGGATACATCCAACGATATTGAACTGGACCGGTTAGTTTAGCCTCGTGTGCTAGATGGACAGGTAGATGCTCCATACAGTTAAAGAAGCTTGGAGGAAATATCCCTTCTAACTTACACAAAATTGTTGGAATTTTCCTTTCTGATTTTTCCATTTCAGCCAACTCGATTTCAGATGATGATAAGCTTTTGAAAAACAAACTTAATTCTATTATTACTTCCTAAACCTTATTTAGCCTTTGCATAAACACATGACAATCATGACTTTTCATCCCAAACAATTTGTACTTCCTCATGTCCACACACCTTGCTAAGTTTGAAACATAAATATATGGAAACTTTAGACTTTTCAACCATTCGCACAATATTTCCTTCAATTTTTTGTCCAAAGTGTAACATGCTTTTGGATATTTACCAGTGTGAAGATCTTTATGTAATTTATTCCTTCTATAAAAAAGTTTCAAATCAGCTCATGATTTTGCATTATCTTTTGTCTTCCCTTCAATGTTCATTATGGTATTGAACAAATTGTCAAAAATATTTTTTCAGTATATTTGATTCAAACAGTGGTTTCATATAATAAAACAATTAAATAGAGCATTTAATCATTCTTACAAAATACACAAACAATAAACATAGGATAACATAATCAATCCCTAAGAGAGAAGAACTAAAAACAATGAAAGAATCCTTAACCGAGTTCTTCAACGTCGAATCACCTCCGAACTAACGTTAGGGAGCTCAACCCTTCATGGGTCTCCAAAGGCGTGGAGCTTTGCCCCTTTTCTTCTTAAAAAATGAGACCTTACAACTCCAAAACCAATTCCTCAAACCTTTCCTAAGTTTCTCCATCGCAACATGTCTCTTTATATTAAAAACTAAGGTTCAGGTGCCAGGTATTATAGTCACAGGCGTGACTATATTGCTCACAGTTGTGAATGCCCTAGATAAGGCTCACCACTGTGAGCCTCCTTTGTGTGGGCGTGATAAGGAGTGTCACACCCATGCAACATGTGTCACAGGCGTAAGATGAGTCTCACGCCCATGACACATCTCTTATGGCCATGACAATTTTATGTATGTCAGTGAGCTGCTATACACCATATTTACTTCATGTTTTTGCATTTTCTTATCCCCTTTTGCTCTAATTCTTATCCTTCTTAGTACATGAAGTCAAGGGAGTGTGAATCTTAAGAAGACAACACAAATATTGTACTTTGGAGTTACTTTAGCTCTTTCGCTTTCGAAATGTACCTGAAACCAAATATGAACTAAAGTGAATGTCTTAAACATTTCATAGCATTAATCACTAAGTGTTATGGAATAAATGTATAATCAATTAAGCATATATCAATTCCCCTCACACTTAGCTTTTGACTGTGTTTGGGCAAAACCTCACAATCAAAGTCATAACCCAAAACATTTACTCATTTTCCATATTTCCCAAGAATAGATTGCTATAAGTAAAGATAAATAACTTCCAAAACTATAGCAAGATCTCAACATTCAACACTTCTACTCATAATCAATCAACAATCATTACCTTTAGAAATTGAGTAATCTAGAGATAGACTTGGACAAAATGTGTTTAAATAAGATAGATTCATAGATATATTAAAAAATAATTTATGATCATGACATTCCACAAATTTGCAAATCATTTCATTTCTCCACCACTATGATTCACATGCATAATCATGAATCAAAGGACTTTTCTATGTTTGTAATGTGGGCAAGGTAAGGTTAGATGTATTCGGGTAATGTAAAATAAAATCCATCAAAGCTAGTGAAACAAGAAAAACACTCAATATAACATCAAGCGAAAAAATTCAATATTCACTCACAATTGTGTTCATCAACTATGATGAATGTAAAAACTATATTTCTTAGTTCAATTCAAGCTCTCACGCTATAAACCACATAAAGCATATATCACTCACAAAAGTTAATCATAAACAATACTTTATAACCGTAAGGAGTGATCCTTTAAAACGACATTTACCTCCTATGCATTATTCTCAAATCATCCGTTCAATACAGCTTTAAGAGGAAAAAAACTAATCATGTATAACTTTGTAAAGCAATTGTATTTCCTCCTTGATACTTTTCTCTAAACACATATTATTTTTTTCTTTTTTCTTTTTTCTTTTCGTTTTCTTTTTCTTTTCTCCTTCTTTTCTTTTTTTTTCATATAAAAATTGAAAGAAGCTACATCAACATGGGAATTTCATTGATAAGACATAAAATGACATCTCAACAATTATAACCATCCCACACATATACACCCCCCCACACTTATACTTTTATATGTCAACAAACTCAACAATCAACAAATGCTTCGCTAGTTTTAAGGCTTAAGTTGGACATTTGGTTAGGTTTAAAGCATGTAATATGGTTAGCACTAAAAAGAAAAAGCAAATAAAGCTCAAGGGGGCTTAACAAGGAAAACATCATGTCAATAGGTGGGCTATTTGGCTAATGTAGCTTATGAAACAAAGAATGCCTATATCATTTCCATGTTAATGAATGTGATAAAATGTGTTCTTAAATAGAAAATCAAAGCAAAGTTAGGATGTACATATCATGAAGGTCATACATAACAAAAGACAGTGAGACTGATATGGATGTGTCAATCTAATATGGCTTAAAATCTCATTGGCTTTTGTCTACCACTAGTTACTACTCTTACAAAGATATTATGTATTGACCAATCACAAGAGAAAAAATACATGCTAAAGTTGTCATAGTTTTTTCTAGTCAATTCACACTCTAATTATGACTATATAGTCCTAGAAGCAATAGAAAGAGAAATTGTTTGTTTATTTATTTGATTCTCTCTCTTTTTGATTAAAAACGTAAAAACACGTGAGAAACAAACAAACTTAAAAACATACATAAATATAAGAAAGAAATGTGGAAATGTAAAGAAAAAGAAATAAACTTCCATTGGGTTGACTCCCAAAAAATGCCTTTGTTTATTTTCTCTGGCTCGACTCCTTGCTTTCCTCATTACGTGACAAAATTATGATCTTTAGGCATCACATGAGCTTCCTTCACTTGAGTTTGTTCAAGATAGGGCCTAAGTCGATGACCTCTCATTTTTAGCATACTCCCTATCTTTAGAATCTCAGTCTTTACTGAGTCCCTGCATTTTTGGAATATCTTGAATATCTTTTCAGCTTTTTCGCCCTCATTTAATTTATCTAACCTACTTGGTAAAGGTCAAGAGTTATTCTCAACAATAATTATGGAATTAGTACTCACCTTTGAGCTAACAGATGTATCTTGTTCTCCTTCGAGCTCCTTCTCCACTTCGTCTTTATAAGCAATTCCTTGAGCAGTTCTCTCAAGATTCTCAAGCTACTCTTCACTCTGTAAGGTCTTCGCACTAACATCTCTTGGGTACACCTCAAGTTGAGATGATTGTATTTCTTCACTCTGTGATTCCAAATGGTTGAAAGCTTCTTCATCTGACCCACCTTGGCATGCCATGTAACGCGCCAACATATACCTTGGAAGTATTATAGCATGTCTAGGGTGTATTAAAAATTGAAAATAATGAATTAAGTACATCTAAGTATAATAAAAAACATAATGGTACTTAATTTAAAAGACATGGGTAAATGGATAATTTGTTCGCTTCGACATGAACATACATACTTAGACGTGTAATATATATGGAAATTTTTGACATGTTTGCTTGGATTGTGAGTGTGATGTGAGGAGAATTGATAAAATAAGTATTCCATAAATAAATGGGATGGTTTTGGTTAAATTGGATGTATTTTTGGGTTGCTCTTGCATGATAAGATCGAAGTTAGTTGATTTGGGATATTTACCTAGCTGAATAGATAGGTTCTGCTGAATAGATTTCTATAATTTCGCTATATCTTGGATTGTATACCTCTAAATTGGATAAATTTAATTTTAGATTAAACTAGAGACATAAATCTAAAACTTTCACAAAGGAACTAAAATTTGATTATGCCTTTGAGGTTTTGAAATTTGGCTTGAAGTTGAGTTATAACTGTTGCCCCTGTTTTCGAATAGCTTGTAATGTTTTGGGTATAACTTCCCGAATAATTAACCAAATTGCATGAAATTTATTACATCAGAAAATTAAGACATAGGAAAATGAAATTAATTTATAATATTGTAGGCAAATGTGGGAAGTAAAGGAAGAAGAAGGACCAATATGCAATATTTCTAACGTTAACATATGAACTAATTGGATTAAGGCATGTGTGACAAATAATAATAAAAGATGTGTGTCCAATAGGAATTAAGCATATGTTTAAGTCTTGAAAGTTTGGGAATAGGGATATGGAGAGGGGAAATGCACGGCATTTTAGGGGTTTTAAGTTTAGATTTTTCTCCTCTCTATTCACCTTCTTCATCCTATCATTTTTCATGTAAGAAATCAAGCCAATCTTAGGTGAAAATAAAGGTAAAAATTAGGGATTTTCTCTTCACCTTTTTCTTTTCTTACTTTACTTATGAAGGAATGGAATTATAAGGTTGGAAGTGGGATTGAGAGGTATATTTTTGGTGTTTCTAGTTGGTGAGTCAAGCAAATCCAAAGAGGAAGGGAAGGAAAGGAAAAAGAAGACCTACTTTGTCAATTTTGAGGTTTGGGACTTCACTTAGTTAATTTATGTATTTGTTTATAATTGAATGATTAAAAGATTCATTTAGATGTGGAATGGTTTATGGGATGATTTTTTGGTGTTATTTTGGTGTTATCTTGCATAGAATTGGTTGAATATGACAAGAGAGTATTGTGTAGTGGAATTCTATCCAGGGTTTGTTTGAGTCAGTACCATTATTTGAGTCATAACTCAGCCTAAAGACCTCCAAATTGTGTGATTTTAGTTTCATATGAAACCTAAGACATAGATATATATATCTCTAAAGGGACTCTGACCTAGTTCTAGCTTTATGACCTTGGAAACTGAGATCGAAAATGGTGACCTAATATTGCCACTGTTTTGGAGTAGCTTATGATATTTGGTCTATGTCTCATAAGTTAGGAGTCCAAATCACATAATTGTTAGTGCTATAGAAACAAGAGACACAGAGGGAGAAATTTCTAGAAAATATAGAAGTCTAATTTTGATGTTTCGTATATGAATATTAAGGAACAAGTAGTGGTATGAATAGAGAAAGTTTCTCTCACAATCGTGACATTGTTTTTGTTTCTGATTTCTACCACATCTTATCCAAACCTTTATGAATATGTATGAAAATTTTCAAACACCTAGAAATAAATGACATATGACTTACCATAAGTGAATTGGGAGACTGAATATTGGAATATAAGATTGAGTATAATGCATTCCAAAGAAAATTTACATGTACATAAATGATTTGTATACATATTCATTACTCATATGGGTATAGTATGATTATAAAAGTGTGATTTTGATACCCTTCTAATCGTGGTAAGCCAAGAATTGCATGCATGAACACAAATATGGATTTTATGACTTGAAATGTATATTATATGATTCGTTAATATATGAATTGTGAAATTTGCAAAATGTTAAAGGAAATGTTATAGTGCCTGCTCTATTGTCCTGGTCGCATATAGATAGGCATTCCTATAGGCTTACAGTGCACCTACTACAATCTGACACTGCCAGTGTCCACAGTTCAATATCTTCAAGTATCCACAGTTTGATATCTTTGGGTATCCACAATTTGATACCTTAGGCTATCCACAGTTTGATATCTTTGGATATCCACAGCACCTGTTATTCACACCCGTAGAAAATATGCAGGCTTAACACAAAGAAAATTTAACAGTTATAAATAAACAATACATCATGACAAAATGAATAATTGGTATTGATGAGAGTTTGTAACATCAATAATTGGTAATGATGAGCATTTGTATTGGTTGTAACGATGAACTGTAATGATCTACAGTTATATTGATAATTTATATCAATGAGCGTTAAATATCAATATTTGGCTTATGAATGTGCATTTTCAGTATATGGATAATATGTTGAAGCATATTTGCATTATGTACTTTGCTTAAGTATTCCATCATTGTTTACATGAGCATTGAATATCAATGTTTGGTTCTTAAATGTGAATTTATGGTATATGAGCTGTGATATTTTTTGAATGGGTGTGCTTGGCGGATGACTGTTATGAGTGGTTATCTAAGCTAGGTGTTTTCCCCACTAAGCTTTCAAGCTTAGCACAGGTGTTAATCCACATAGGTCCAAGTCATAGGAGTTAGGTACAGGGAACATCTGCTAGGACCAAGGCCAACAGATAGAAGAAAAAGAACTTTTGGAATGTGTTTTTAGTTATAGATGATTGCACATGTAATGAAGAGATGAAATTTTATGTTTTTTTTGGATTACCATGTAAATGTAAAGATGTATTACTACTGTTAATGATAATTTTAAACATTGGAGAGTTTTGTAATATGTATGTGTGTAGCATTGAATAGAATTGTATACCTTGAAAGCGTGTACAGGAATTTGGTTGCTATGTGTGTGGATGGTTGTAGGTTTAGTATAGGGGTGTTACATACCAAGTTATGGATTCTCGACGTTGTATCTTGGTAGAATTGCATCACTTCCTATTGGAACTACTATAAACCTAGTTGAAATTGCCAAGTATTAGCATTCATAACATTAACTAATTCTTCTATAGATGTACCCGAGTTTTGTTGATTCTTTAAATCTTGGACGCTAGACCTTGTATCCTACCAAAATTACCTTCCATGTTGTTATAATTGTAGAGTATTCTACTGAGTTTGTAAATTATTTTATTGAAACTTAATACTGTTAATAGCCATAACATTAAGTAATTTTTCCAGAGATGGACCTGAGTCGAAATAAGAAGCTTTTGATCTACACAGGAATTGTTGTGCGTCCTGCAAACTATCATAGAAGTAATTTTGCTAGTTATCCCATCCATAACTAAAGTTTGTATGATCACTCCATACTTGGTTATAAGATTGGGAATATGAGTTATAGAAGAAATTGCTTTTGTCCATGAATTTTTTAACATACAAACACTAAACAAAAAGTGAAAAGATCATAAAATAAACGAAAAGAAACTAGTTATAAACAAATATGTACAAAACACCAATTAAAATTAAGAACAAAAACTAAAGCACCACACTCCTCAACAATGACACCAAATTGACGTAGCGCATTGTAACACTACTCAAAATAACTAGACTATAACTATAGCAGTGATGAGTTTAGGTTAATCCCACAAAGAGTGTGTGTAAAGCTTTTGAAATGAAATCAATCGGTTTTTAGGTTATGGGGGTTTATTGGCTGTCAAATAAGAAAATAAAAATAGACTAAACTAACAAAAACAAATTAAAGAAAATAATAAAAATGACGAAAGGTGATGAATACATTAGGGACCCGATCATTGGTTCATTCTCGACCTATACTTTTACGTTAAAAAAATTATCTATAAGTGCATAATTGATATATATTTTTAATGCTATCAAAGGTCTTCTTTATTATAAATTAATCACTCAATAATTCAACAAGTGTAGCTATTGTTAATGAGCAATATAATGACAAGTAAGGTATTAATCCTATGAAGAAGCAATGTAGATAGAAAATCCTAAAACTATTAAATAATCTAAAAGTAATAAATAAAATGATGGTTTTATGATTTTTAAAATAATGAAATATAAAATAAAACTAACCAAATTTATAATATCAACAACATCCAAAGAAATAAATGATAAGAACATTAATTAATAGAGAAGTAATCAAATAACTAGATCTAGCTGATTACTTTCCTTAATAGCACTTTTGAATTTATAGTTTAATTAATCTAGAATGGATACATTTTTAACACTGGTAGGACTTCTAAAACATTGAAACTACACTCTTTTGAGCTGTAATCATATACTCTCTAGTTGGTTAACCTATATCTCTATCTATGTTACAACTTTTGAAATGAATCAAACTCTATGAAATTCTATGGAAGTTTTTCTCCTAAAAGTAATAAGATAATAGAAGTCTCCCTTGGACACCCTATTCAACTGCCCCTACCTAATATAAGGTCTACTTAGTATTATGACCAATAATAGATAAAAAATATTATGTCATAAATTAAATTAAATCAATTAATACAAAATAATCATTATAGTTTTCCTATCTAAATATAGAAAAAGTATTTGCCCATTAAACATTCCCAAAACAATGAAATCAGGAGACAAAGTTAAAGAAATCAAAATATAAGTAAATTTAGATGAACTCCTTAAATCCATTGATAGATTAATTTTCTAAGAAGATGTCTTGATCTTAATTGTCTAGTGAAAACAACTCAATATTCAATGCCCAAAAGTTAATGAGGCCTTTTGATGGATAACCCTAATTTTTGGAGAGAAAAGAATATTTCTTATAGGTTTTTTCTCCAAAATTCATCTAAAGTGTCTTGAAAATTAGGATTTTTTCTTTAATTAATTTTTTATTCTCCCTATACTAAATCTACCCCACGTTTGTGGCCCAAACTATACGTCTTTATTATGGCTTTAGATAATAAACATATCTTCTAGCACAACCATGTTTCCAAATCATAGATCTCATTATTTCCTTAAAGATTAAATACACAGCCTCTGATGCAGTTGTGTCCTTCAACTGTGGATCTCAATGTTTTCTTGATGACTTTAATGTATTCTCCTAAATGGTTGTGGCTTAAATCATGGCACTTATTACATTTGATCCTTCTAGGCATGAACTGGAATATGGACGTAGGCTAGACCTTATTTATCTAAAAATTGTGAATTTTATCTTTTTTTGCTTGAAATTAATTTCAATTCTTAAATAACTTCAACTCTCTATCCAATTTTTGCAATTACATAAACAAAGAAATGAAACAGTAAAACATGACAATATAACACTAAAATAAATCAAAATACTTAATAAAACATGTGCATATTTCATGCACATCAAATATCCCCACACTTCAGGTTTACTTTGTCCTTAAGTAAATTAATTTCATCACTCTAATAATTTAGGAAGAATTTAACAGTTCAATATGAGTAATCATAACTATCTTCTTTCCTTATGTATCTTCCTTTAAAAGACCATCTTCTGACTTGAGCTTTAGAGAACCAAACATCAAGAACCCTTATGATAGTTGGTTATTTTAGGCCTTTAAAGAAAAAATAAAAAATAAAAGCCCTTACCTAAAGTAAAGCTTAAGTAATAGGGCTTGTAATCTTTCCAAAAATATGTGATTTAGTATTATCATTTGGAGCCCATCATGCTAATGCCATTAGATGTCTTATAAGATCAAGAAAAAAAAAGAACAAGAATATACTTATTTGGATCTTGAAAGCAATTTCATAAACGAAATACTATTGGAACTATTACCACCAAAATTCAAACATCCATTAGTGTAGGCCTAAAATAAAGCAATAATTACAAACAATTAGATTATGAGTTTTAGGGAGATAATAGACCTATATGGAGCCACAAATGTAGTTAAATATCGTATGGTTTTCTTTACCTTCATAGGTCTAGCTAGATATTGGTATCAAACAGTTCCTTAAGCTCTATAGACAGTTTGGACCGGTTGAAAAGTCAATTTGAAACTCATTTCACCGGTAATAAGTTTTTAACTTTCAATTTTATAGAAATATTTAAAGTCATGAAAAAATGTTGAGAATCTCTGTCTGACGATTTATAAGAAGATTCAATTTTGATTAATAAATTCCAATTATTGGTCCCTAATAACAACTATCATTTAAAACATTTTATCACTAATAAAAATAAATAAATAATGTTAAAATTCTTTGTTTATTTTTTTGGATTTGTTTTCTTCAAAACATTTTGAAAAACGTTTTTTTCTTTTTTTCCCGTGGGTCTATCAAAAATAACCTCTTTACTAGTTAAGGGTAAGGTTATGTACTTTTGGACCTCCCCAGACTCAGCATATCAGTGGAATCTCTATTGGGACATTGTTGATGTTATTGTTTAAAAAAACATAAAATATTGTTTAAAATTTTAAATATAAATTTCATTACCAAAAGGAGATCTGTATAAAATAGAATAAGTTAGTATTGATAGGTGTGCTTTAGAGTATGTTTTTAAGTGTTTTCTTAAGTGATAATCATATGTTTAAGACTTATATTTATGTCGTTATTAGTGTTATTATGTTTTGACTATTGTTGATTAATGTTTTTATGTGTTATACCTATATGTGTTTTTAACTTGAGCTCAAATAGATCGGGATACTCTACATCAGGAAAATATATGAGGTAGTGTAACTATATCATTTTTGCACATAAAGCATATGGGATGAAAGTTTCTAGAGTTTTAAAACCATTTATTTTTTATTCCAAACCTATTTTTTAATAGCCAACCAATTGATAATTGAAGCTTTAAGGGATAGATTATTCTTCAATATAAGCTCATATTAAGAGATTTTAGGGTTGCAAGATATAAGGATCTTAAAGCATGAGGAGTTGCTAAATTATAGAGAGTTTTATTCAACCATATAGGCTTATCCTCTTCAAAAAAACGCTTGACTAAGTGCTAAATAATTCATCAGGCTATTGGCTCTGCTAAAATTATAGATTCAAACTCCATCCTAGATAATGTTATTTACCTTAGCTTTTATTGGGATCCTAGTGGTCAAGTGTAGCACTTCATTTCTACTATAAAGAGGGCTTGATTCGTTCTAATTATCAAACCAAAACCATGTTGAATATACGTTGCCAATTTAATGCTTTATCCAAGGACAAATTTGGCCCATCATGTTGAGTAGCTATCTGAAGTTCTAAGAATTTTCCCCATTTTGCTCTAACTTCTATAAACTTGTTTCCTTCAGATAGTACTCATTTATCCACTTTGACTATAGAGTTTCCCTGTCCTTAAATTGTTTGAGAAGTGCTTAAAAGGCAGTCACCTTTATCAATTGTTGTACAAATCTTTATGATTAATAAAAAGGCATTTTTGTTAATTTGATGTTCATGTTCTTTATAAATTGATAATGATCTGAAATTGAATTAATAAAGTCCTTGATACATTACATAGCATGAAGGAAATTATGATGAGATCATGATAATGAGATTTCTATCATATGTAATTATGTTAGGATCTAAGTTATCCCTAGTCATAGGATTAGTAAGACGGGACATTATTAATCCAGATAGACTAGCACATGTTATACTCCTTATTGATTCAAGCAATGGATCTCATAAGCTGTAAGCATAAGTTGTTCAGAGTTAACATATGGATGGTTACTAAGAGTAGTAAGTACATAGGCTGATCTACTATGAGACAATTGTATGGATATTCTATTATAGTGTCAATGATAGTCTCATCATAGCAATGATGCAAATATCCTTAATCTTGAGGTGCTCAAAGAAATATTAGATACTGATCCTGTACTTTGACTCCATTCCTTATTATCTCTCATAGGTTGCTCATAGAGTGGTGACTAGGTACAGCTTGAGGTATTCGAAGGTAATTGAGTAGCCAATAAAGGATTTACCACTCCTGATAGAAGGAGATGATACCCACGGCCTCTTATCGAGGTCATTACTTGGGAATCTCTAGCTAGAGTGGAAATGCCATGAAGATAGTCTTCAGTGACATATCCAATTGAGTAATGAGCCTTAGGAATAAGAACTAATATCATTTGGGCTAGATGTGACGTAGTCAGTCTAGTGGGAGTTCACATTTTAACCATGCTTTGAACCAAGTGGGGTATAGATGGTGAAAGGAAGAATTGCACGGGAATATAGTCTATGGAATGGTTTGTAATTACACCACTAACTTTTTGTTCAATTGGGAGATGTGTTACTGCATATTGCTCATGACTTGCTTGAATTAAGTGTTAATTCAAGTGGCCAACATTACCAGGAACCTAATGGGTCACAAGCATTGGAGATGTGAAAAATGAGTAAAATAGGTTTGAATAGTGATCTAAGATATGAGAGAATGTTTTGGGATTGTATCGCGATGTGATTATGGTAAGAAACGCTGCAAAGGAATGAAAGAAAGTAAGTGTTTCATGGCTGCCAGCCTGGAAAGTTTCCAGATTTTCAACAAATGATTCAAGCCAAATTAAGTGGCATTCATGGCCACTTAATTCCCATTATTCCTCCATTCATGATGGGGGTTAGAGGAGACCAAAAATTGGTAGAAACTCACTCATTTTTGTGTATAGTATTGCAATAAAACTAGTGAGAAATGTGAAAAGTTCATCTTACACACACTTATTCTCTAAACTATTCTTTCAAGAACAAATATAAAAGTTAGCACTTTGTGTGTGTTATAACCATTCTTCCTAAGAGGTTTCAGGCTTTGCTCTTCATATTGATATCATTAGAGAGATCCTCTTTGGTTATTGTGATTTACAACAACCCGAAGAAGTGAAGACAACGAAGAACGAGGGAGTTAGTAAGGTACTCATCTTAAGTTAAAATTTTTACTACATCTAATGGCACATGTATGATTATGTATTTTATGGGTTTCATTTTATTTTCTACTGAATATTTTCTAATATATGATGCATAATTGAAACCTTACATAAATAACCTCTAAATCCTCTTGGTTTTAAGAACCTTCTACATACTTATCAAAGGTACTTAATCTAATCCATCCTCTTCCTTAGTGAGGCATAGCTTTTACCACTTTACTTTTGTTTTTTTCAAGCTGCCTATCTTTCTAGACCACATAAATTGTTCGGTACATTTTTATATCTCTTTAATGATCTTTTTAGACAGTACCTCCAGTGTGAATGTACATTCATCAAAATTGATGAAATCAATTGTATTCTACCGACGATTAATAAGCAATTATTTTTCTAGGAATTTATCCTAGATCTCTAGCTCTCAAACAGAGGGGTACAATCAACATACTTTGGTTTTATTTATTTTTATGGGTACTCCCAAATATTTGAATGGAGGAGATTAAACATTAAGCCTTGTCAATTTGCTAATTTCTTCATCATTATAGATGTCAGAGGAGGTATAGATACAATTTTTGGAAAAATTGGCCTTCATGACAATCTGATGAACTCTTTCAAGATTGTCATTGTGAGATTTAGAGAGTAAGCATCAGTTCCACAAAAAATAATAAGATCATTAGCAAAAGCTAAATGCTTCAACTTTACATTCCTTCTTGTATAATCATGCTTGAATATGGGATTTTTAGTAGTGAGAGTTTGCAACATCCTGGAAAGAACTTTGACAACTGGAGAGAATAGGTAAGAGAAAGGGACCCCTTACCTAATTCCTTTATATCTTTTTAAGAAATTTGTTGGATTTCCATTGATTAAGATGCTAAAGGTGACTAAAGTGATGCATTCCTTTATCCACTATACAAACTAATTAGGAAAATCAAAGCGTTGAAGGCATTTGGTGATGAAATACCATTTGTTGGTGTCAAAAGCTTTGAAAAAGTCAATTTTGAGTGCATAACTCTTGATAAATCTTTTTCTAGTATATTCTTTCATTAATTCTTGAACTACAAAAATGTTATCACCAATGGATCTGCCTAAATAAAGGCTCCTTGAGATAGTTTCAATAAGGGCTTCAGAGTGATTTTAAGTTTGTTATCTAGAATTTTAGATATTTTCTTGTATACAATATTGTATCAGGAGATAGGAGGAAAGTCTTTCATGTATGAAGGGTTTTGAATCTTAGGGATTAGGCAAATGTGTTTTCTATTAATCTCTTTTAGTATCTTGGAGGAGGAAAAGAATTTTGGCACTACTTCTACAATTAACACACCAGTGATACTCTAGGTTTACTAAAAGAAATAAACACTAAATCCATCAAATCCAAGAGCTTTTAATCTATTTAGATTGAAGAAGACATTATTGATTTCCCAAGCTATGATAGGACTAACCAAGGATTCCTTTGTTTGATGACTATTTTCTTCCTAATTGCCTAATTAAAGTCTTTATTGGTTTTCTCCTCTTATGTTGTGGAACCTATCAGTTCCCTAAACTATCTAATGAAAATGCCCTCTAGCCTCTCCTAATCTATACTCCTTTAGCCCCTCTCATCATATAACATAGTTTTTTTTGTTCCAACGAGTCAATATTGAGTTGTGAAAGAATTTAGTATTCGCATCACCCTCTCTTAACCAATTCACTCTAGCCTTTTACCTAGGGATAGATTTATACAAACTTAGTTTTGAATTATAATCATTTAAGCATGAGTCTTTATATATTTTCAACCTCTAATAGTGAGGGCATTTATAACAATCTTATTGACTAGTCAGATTTTCCTTAGCTTACTTTAGGTTTACAACTGAATCCATTTTAGTTTGATTGGTGAGATTTTGAATTCCTTGCTTAACTCTCTATAATTTCCTCATGAATTGATATGATTTGTACCCTTTTACCTTTATTTTCCAATTTCTCTTTATCACTTCGTCAAATCCTTATTTGCTTATCATGAAATTAAAGAAAATAAGTGGAGATCTAGAAGCTCTATTACTTATTGTGCCTTGGATTTCCATGCAGGAATGATTAGAACATATTGGTTCCCTAATATGAACACAAAAGTTAGGGAATTGCACAAGTCATTGTTGATTGATAATTTCCCTATCTAGTTTTCTCTTTATGAGGTAATTCCTTTGTTGCTTATTGTTTCAAATGCAAAAGTAACCTACATATCTCAGATCCACCATTCTTATTCCTTATTTTAATTCAGCTAACTCTTTCCTAACCCCTTTAGTCTTAATTTTGCTACCCTTTACCTCTATTGGGGATTATATATATTTATAGTTTCCTATCATAGCCCAAGGTCCTCTGATAAATTAGTGTAATCCCTTATGTCCTCCTATATTTTAGATCTCTAGAATCCATAACTAGCAGCATATATTATAGAAAGATAAAGAAATCTAAGATCAACTTATAATTCATAAGTGAGATGTATAACCTGATTAGATGTGAAAATAGTCTATAATGTTACCTTGTCTGAGTTGTAAGCCATGATGATCTCACTATTGTAGTGATATAGATGTCATTAGAATATAATCTCCATTCATCTGCTAAAAAACCAAGACTAAATTGTAACTGAGGTAGCTTTATTTTTATTTATAGCAAGTATAAAACAACAAAAATTTTCTTCAGAACTAAATCCTTAACAATTTGTCTTTTCAAAGGGACAATCAGCCCTCTTATGTTCCAAAGTATAACACTCATGATAACGATCAGGTAAGAGCTAAAAGCCTTTCAACCTATTTTTTCCTTTTGTTTTTGTTAGATTTTGTTTAAAGGTTATAGCCATTTCAAACTCATCAATTATTTTCCATTTGTCTATATATATCTCCTTCTTAGTTCCATTTTCATTTTCAACATGAGTATTTTCATTTCCCATGGTAGTCTACTTAAGTGGAGACTTGGGAGCTATCTGTTGTGGTGAGGTTTCTTGAGCCATATCTTTATTCTCCACTTGTTCCATAACTAGATTTGAGTTATTTTTTACAAAAAATTGTAAATTAAATTAAGCCATTAAAGACAGCCACAATTGTTACAAGTATAAACCATCTAATTAAATGAACTGGTTAACAAAATATCATAAAAGTATCACAATGGATTAAAAGCAAGTGTATATGCTAGCCATTAATCCCATGCTGGTATAAGACTCGAGATAATCTGAATTTTGTCTTCAAAGGTGACAAAGGTGTGACTTAGTTTCCTTAAGTGTTTTTTTATGTAGCCTTGAATATTTTTTCTCAATGTCCTTAAATATTCTCATATTTCTTTCATTCCATATAGCTTGTCCTAAATATGACAGAGCAACCAAAAGACACCATTGCTTTATTTTATCATGCATGTTTAAAGCTGAACCCCAAACTACAATATGATCCTATTTATCTACTACATCTTCGAACAAACATCTTTTAGTTATATCATTCCATAAAAACTAAGTGAACTGGCATTTGAAGAATAAGTGAGTAATACTCTTCGACTTCTGCTTTTATAATACACATCCATTTGCAATAGCCATAAACTTGTTCAATTTATCAATTGTAGGTAATTTATTCTTAATTGCCTTCCACATTATGACTGAAGCTTTACGCATCATATACTTGCACCAATCAAATTTATGCCGTACTACCATGTTTTTCCTACTCTTGAAACAGCTTTCTACAAAACACATTGGTGAATTTACCATGTCTAATACCACCAGTTGATATTTGTTTGTTTTCCTTGAGTTCATTACTATTGATCTGATTATACAAACTAGAATCTTGAATCCTTGATAAGATCTTAGTTTTGTGTTCTAAAGATTAAGCAACATATTGATCATCACCAATGATATTTTGATTGAACTGAGTTCACTATTATCCTCAAAAACTCTAGTAATTAACCATATGTCATACCAAAAGGATGTATTGATACCATTTGCTAATAATTTGATCATATATGGCTTGACATTTGCTACTTACTTTGAATATTGTTTTCTTTGTATTTGAAGTATTTTTAGGTATATTGACCTTCCATAGACTCCTCCTTTAATGTAATAAGGTTCACTTAACCCATAAGGATTGCTTGTCTTCAATGATCATTCATAACGTTTTAGTAAGCACAAACAAATTATAGTTCCTTTAAGAGAGAGCATTTAAACCACTATGCTTCTTTAAAGAACATACTTAAGATCATTTAATAGGAGTGTAGTGTTTATCTGTTTTGTTTATAGAGCATAGAAACTTTTTGATAATAACATTAATTGTCTTAATAACATCCTTAGAAAATATACATGTAAGTTGGCCTATTTAGACTCAGTGAATTGAGTACATAAGAAATGAGTTGTGCTCTCCTAGCTTGGGAAAAAGCCTTCACGCTCCAGCCTAATATCCTAGCTTATATCTTATCAATTGGCATTCTGTAATCTCTATAGGTTATTATGGAAGCAATAATAGGAACTGCTAGATACGTAATTGGCAATTCATGCATGTTAAAGTGTAGCGCCCCCTTACTGCAGGGTACACACCGGGATGGCCGGAGGTCATTCTGTTATATATCCTACGATAAGGGTGAGTTATGTTCGATCGCTACATTCACTTCACAAGGCATCATATAATTACTCATTTATAAAGCATCATAAGAAAATCACAATATTTTAAAACCAACTTTTTCCTCATTTCATTTCACAAAATCGACATTGTATCTTTCAACACTTACCATATGTACATCATCAAAACCTAGTATAAAAGTACTACGTGAAAGAGGAAAATATATAAAGACTATCTAATTTGTCCAAAAATCCCAGCTGAACGACCTTTGAGCAATGACTTCTCTTGCCAAATCACAATCTACACGGTTGGTAGAGCCTCTCGATAGCTAGAGTCGTCTCTCGGTCCTGAAAAGACAACGTTACAATTTTGATGAGTTTTGCGAACTCAATGAGGTAACCATCATCGATGGTTCACTCAGTTTATACAACACAACATTTCACAAAATTGTATTTTACATCAGTATCATATTTTCACTTAAGCATAGGCAAATTGAATTTCAATCAATTAAACATACCTAAGCAAATGCACATAGAATGGTCATGAGACTCTTTTCCAATTATTACGTTGTTGTGACCGAGTGCCTAAACTATCCCGTATCTATTTTTAGATACTGGGCTCATTGATAAATGTCCCATATAGTACTCATTAAATGTTGAGCCTGAGGGTCTGAATCACTTTTGAGCTCGAGGCTCTTTTTCACTCGTTGAGCTTTAATCTCTAGTCGGTGGCTACTCCGGTCACAACTGCCATTATGTTTCATGCATTCATAATATGAAATTCATCAGTCACACTTGCATGATCCTATTTAATCACATTCCCATATCATCGGACTTTAGTCCGACATTCAACATTAAGTTGATAATCACATTTTCACTTACGTGCACATGCTCATTCAAAACACATTTATAAACAAATTATGTACACTTAGTTCATCTCATTTACATACAAGCAACACTTCAATATCTCAACAAAGCATCACAATCATCGTACCTCCTATCCGGAAACCAACACAATCAATCACATTCATTCAATCATTTCAAAACAGAATTTAAATAAACAAGTAATTAAGTGAGACCATCTAGGTTACTCACAAGTTGCTTATGAAGCTAATGCCTAGAAGTTCCGGCAACATCTGGAGGTTGACGTTCCAGTTGTTCCTCTATATCAAACACCATACACATATATCACAATTTGCAAAATTATGAATGTTTAATAATGCACATGTACGAAATGAATTATGTATAATGCATGTTTATGACAACCTTAGGTATCTTCCCATCAATTTCATCACAAAATCATTTTCATATCAAAACTCATCTAAGTACAATTTATACTTAGGTTTAT
>JAOTAY010043678.1:0-21418 GCA_025629805.1 Erythroxylum baracoense
GGAGGTCTTGTGACTGAGGCACCTTCAGCTATAAAAACATGTGATTTAGCCATGGATCTTTGTCCTCACTTTGTAACAATGTTTCTTGGAAACTTCGCTCTGATACCATTTGAAGTAAATCACTTGTTATTAAAGAAATCATGTATAATATGTAAAATACACAGGAAGAGGGGTTGAATTGTGTTAAATCATCTAAGATAGTAATCTTTAAAAACTTCTTGATTTTCTTGAGAGATTCAGACGATTACAAAACAACGCACTTATTTTGTTTGAGTAATTACAACAGCGAAAATAGTATCTATTCTTCTAATAATAAGAAATTAAAGAGATAAGGGTTAGAGAATATGACACCGCGATTTATACTAGTTCACCTTTAACCGTTGGGCTACGTCCACTCCCTAGAGTTTTTCTGAGTTTTCACTATCTGTTGTAACTTTTACAAGTATTGTTTCTCACTTCTAGAGCCTCTTTAGGTCTTTTTCACAAAGTATTCTTTATCTGATATGATCTTCAAGCTCTAGCCTTCCCGTCCAGTTGAAAAGATACTATTTGAGTTTTCTAAACTCACATTACATGTGTTCTTGATCTCTCTTCTTCCTTCTTTTCACTCAGGATATTTTTACAATATACTCACTTGATCACATAATTATTTAGTGTGAGAAGACAGTTGAGTGTTAAAAGTCAAAAGTTCTATATTTTGTCTATGACTACAACTGATATTTATAGTCTAATTCTCCAACAGTCTTCTTGAGAAAACTGCTTGTAGAATCTTTAAAGATCAGTTATTAGTTAAGTCCTGTAACCAACTCCAACTAACTAACTAACTGACATTGTAGATTATTCTTCAATTATATCGGCTTGATTTGATTTGTATGCTTCATCTTATGTCTTTACTTCGTCTTATGTCTTCGCTTCGTCTGATGACTTTGCTTTAGTCAGCTCTTTGAATATCATCTTGATTTGATGATTTGTGCTACTTACATTTATCTGCGCACCTAACAAACTCATCAAAATAGTTCACACACTTATTTTATTATTATTATTTGACTTTCATCAAAATCAATAGTTGAAGTGAAGTCTTCTTGACTTAACAGCATTTAGGTTAGAATGAGGCTTGAAATGAACTAGTTTGATGCTTGATTAGTTAATAAAGAGCTTGGTATATTTACGTTGATAATTGATGTAATAACATAAGAATGAATTAATGATATCATATATCCAAATTTGGAAATTTATAAGCATTATATGAATGAAAGTGTTCTTAGGAAAGTAATTGAAATCCAAAGAAAGAGAATAAGGTGTTATAAGTAATATTGAATGAGAATTTTGATATTGTGCGATCATATACTGTTAGAAAAAGGATTGAAGACTATGTGATTGATGAATGTATGAATTATGAAATTGGAGTAATCAAGTACACTTGAGGTATTATCCTAAGTGTAAACTAGTTATATCTAAGTGACAATGATAGAATGATCAAGACTTGTGATTTAAGGATACATACTCGGAAATAGTCATTTGAGCAATCATTGTACATAACACATATGCATATGTGTATGATTGATACTTATGTGATTGATCAAATTAGTAATGTGTGAAATACGTGTGTATTGCTTGAAGATAGAAACACAAAATTGAACATCACCATCCAAACATTTCCAGATCATAAAGGCAATGGCTAATCTGGAGCGTATTGTGAGTCAACCTAGATGTTTTTACTAGGATTGATTTATGCTTGCTTAAATTTCAGATATTGAAATGTCATTGATATGATTGATAATTCCAGATAAAAAAAGTAGTTTGAGGAGTTTGATAATTGAGACTGCATCAAAAGTGTTTCTAATTGTATGTGAATTTTAAAGAAATATATGTTCTCAATAGAAATGTTGAATGCCAAACTTATGTCCGATGAATATGAAAATGACTATGACTGAAATAAATGAAAGATGTTGGAAGTGAAATATGTGAAATGATGCATCTCATAACATTGAAATGCATTATCAGATAAAGGAAATTATGATTGGAGTGGCCAATGAAAAAGAGCTTAAAGCTCAGAAAATGTCTATAAAGAGCCACAGGCTCACTAGTAAAATGAGCCTGATATCCACAACAGATTCGGTACAATTATCAATAAGCCCGATATCCCCAACAGATACGAGACAGTTAAAAAGACGCTCGATCACAACAATTAACAATGAAAATAGAGCCTTATGAGCAATTGTATATACAATTTGATATATGTTATATGATTGAATGAAATGAATTGTATGAACTGTCTTGAAATAGAAATGTAAAATAGTGTACAAAATGGTAGTTATTAAAATATGATGAAATGTGAAGTGATGTTCAATATATGATATGTTTTATCTGTGAGTTGAATGTGAATTGTGAATTGTTCTATGTTTGAAATGAGTGAGCAAATCAATGATGGTTCACTCACTAAGTTTGCAAAACTCATCAAAATTGTAAGAATGTGAATTGTTACATGTTTGAAATGAGTGAGCACATCGATGATGGTTCACTCACTAAGTTTATAAAACTCATCAAAATTGCAACGATGTCTTTCAGGTTCAGGGGATATCCAGTTAAACTAATTGGAGTATAGCCACTGCAACCGGACAGGAGTTAGTGGTCGAGATTAGTTTGCATCTGCATGTCTTCAGTGATTTTTGTATTTCAATTGTATTTTCATAACTATTGTACAATGTATATGTGAATTATGAAATGTAATGATGTTCATGACTGAATATGTTTGACAAATGAAATGGACAAAAAATGATTATTGGTTGCTGAAAATGTGTTTGATAAGTGAAAAATTTACAATGAATTGATTTGACTATCTTAATGTGCCATTCACGTAGAGTATATTCTCGAATAATCGTTAATACTTTCGGGCATATGCTCTATGGGGTGGTGTATTAAGCACAACTCCTAGAAAATGTCGTGTATATTTTTTTAAGCTTTCTTCTTGTTATGATGACTAATTACATGCCAAAAAGAAATGCTTTCAACACTATATTTATGTTGACATTTAAATTACAAATGAGCGGGCATTTTTCTTTTGATGGAATACACAATGGAAAGTTAATATGTCTTCGCTGGGAACTACAAAGTGGAAGACATTAAAAAGGAATAATATAAGAGATTAGTACAAATGAACAAAAAAATAAAAGGTAGTTAATGAACTTTTTTCAATGGAAATATCTTTCCTAAGTTAAAATACATAAAAATAAAAAATATAGACTTTGATAAACAATTACTGTACTATATTTTTATGCCCATATTGAGTGTGTTTTTCTTGTTATTTGAGAGCCTTGCATTGTTTTTGGTGCTATTTTATTTCAGGTGTGTTTTTAGGTCTCAATTTTTTTATAAATAAAAAATATAAAAATTTGGGAGAAATCGTGGCATAAAATAAAATAATTAAAACTATTTTGGAGACACACACCTACGTAAAGATGTTCGCGACCATGTGAGTAATATACACAGCCATGTCAAAGGATCGTATAAGAGACTATAAATGTGTAAAGCTCCAAAGATTCTATTTTTGACTGTATGGGGACACACCTATATGTAAGTAATATACATGATCGTGTCCCTTACTTATATAAGCTCTTGTAAATGTGTAAAGTCACGATTTTGAAGTATTTTTAGATACGCATCACATAATTGTGTATAATCTAGAAACCCTAATTTTGTTACATAAAAGGCAATTATGGAGAGGAGACAAGGGAGGAGTGGTTCTGTCGAAAGCTACAACCAAAGTTAAAGTAGAAGGACTAATTCTGAACCTAAGAAGAGGAGAACATGAAGAGTAATTCAAGAGACCTGATAAAGAGCAGCCTTTCATTAAGGATTCAAAGGGATTTCGTTAAAGAGAAGGGGAGATATACATATCTATAGATTCTTTTCTCTTTAATGCTTCTTTTAAACTTTTGATTTTTGTTTCAATTTCAATGTTTAGGAACTAAGTTTATTTAGTGCCTAAGTAGGATAAACCCTAAGTTAGGATGGATACTCTCATTTTATCCTTTATTTAATGGAATTTGTTAGATTCATTCGTTGAGGTTCAATTATGTGTTTGCATTCTTGAATTAATATGTCCAGGATATTATTTCAATGTTTGATTTCATATGATTGAGATTAAGCAATCCTTGTATATTAATAAATCTACCATAATTGGAAGGAGTTGCATATAAACCTAGAGATAGGCCAACACAAATCCTCTAGATTAGGGTCAAACCTAATAGAGAAATTCATGAATCAAAGTAATGCGATCTTAAGGGTTATAACTAGAAAGAGGTTTTAGTTAATCAATTGATGATTAGTTGTTAATGGTCTTGAGAATGTTATTAACATAAGATAGGAATTTCCAGATTCTAATAATTGATAATTGAATTGCATGATAAAGGGATAACACTTACGATATCTTAGGGGGATTTAGTACCTAGATATTAGTTATTTGATATTGAATTAATCATTATGATATATTTGTCTTGATTCATTATTAAATTTTATTTTAATTTAGTTTTAAATTAAATTATCAACTTCGATGGTTAGATAATAGAAAAGAGGCCATGACTAGTACTTAACCCTCGTAACATCGACTTATACTTATTAGTGCTAGCCACAACTGCACCGTGCACTTACGGATTAAAATTACATCAATTAAGTTTTTAGCGCCGTTGTTGGGGATTAAAATATTAACAAAACCTTTCTTTTATTAATCTACCTATTATTAGTTGTTTTATTTATTTTTACTTGTTGTTTTTACTTTTTTATTTTATTGACTTTTTAGTTTGATTACTTCTATAGGTCTTGGGGTTAGTTTATCACTTGAGAGAATTCATCACATCTAGTCAACAAAGATCTAGAGATTTGAAGGAATGCTTGTGGAGATCTTTATAGAACCATTACTTATAGATTTTGATATGTGCTTAATTGATTATACATTTATTCTATAACACTTAGTGATTAATGCTATGAAATGCTTAAGACATTCACTTTAGTTTATATTTGGTTTTAGGTACAATTCAGAAGTGAAAGAGTTAAAGTGAATCGAAAGCACAATATTTGAGCCATTTTCTTGAGATTTACACTCACTTGTTTTCATGGAATAAGAAGAAGAAGGATTAGAGCAAGAGGAGACAAGAAAATGTCAAAAAAATGAAGATGCAGGACTCATGACCATGCATCAAATTGTTATGGCTGTGACTCATCTTTCATAGCCATGAAAGTTTTGTCATGGGCGTGAGACTCGACATGGATGGCCGTGACTTAACATAGCACACCCATACTACAATAAGTCACGACTGTGATCCCTCAAGGAGGCCATTCACAACAGTGACTCATCCATACATGCCCGTGAGTTTTAGACAGCTATCCTGAACCATAGTTTTTAGTATAAATGTAATGTTATGATGGATGAAATGATTGTAAATTGTTTGGGAAACAAAAGAGGCAACAAAAGCTTGCATTTTTGGGGACTCATGGAGGATATGAATGTTAGGCCCCATTTTCAAAGTCTAACTGAGGAATAAAATGTGAGCACAGCAATCTGTAGGGTTCTTATAATGGAATCTCATTAGCTATCAAAGGTTCATCTTCATTCTCATAACATCTGACAATTCCATAATTGAACACTTGATATACGACAATCCATTCTTATATTTATATCCTCAATTGTCACCCTAAACATATCACTCATTTTATCTCTTATTTTCCATATCAAACTAAGTACATTTCAAGCTCCATTCAAGCCTAAATGCATCATAGGAAAGCATCTATAAGTCCAGAATTTATACATGTACATGATTTGTGACAATAAGCATAACTTTCACTATAGATGTCGAATCAAAGTCATTCAAGTATGGATTCGAAGATGACTTCGAGTTCTACAACTTCTATGAAGATTATGAAGAGAGCTTTTACCATCTAAAGGGTCAAAAAATTTCACATTTATATAACTGTCCCGAGAATATCCACTTAGCGGACATATGTCCCTCCAAACGGACATGAACTGAGTTGGAATGCTGGAATTCCCAAGATGGTTTGCCCAACAGACATTGAGTCTATCCAATGGACATTTACGGGTCAATTTCTAGATTTCTAACTCCTACAAGTTACCTATGACCCCTCTTATACATATCTATCATTTATAACTTATTTTCCTCATCATTTTCCCTACATTATAACTTTCATTTAGGCTAAAAATCATTTACATCCAAATCATAATCTATGTTTGGTCATCAATCCAAAAACATAAAATTCAAACTTATGCATATTCATCATAATTTCTACACATGTTCAATCCCCCTTTATCACCTTCATTTCATCTATAACTTATCACACTAATTCTTCCCATTTCAAAACACCATAGTACTCATTTTTTGTTAACTCAAGTAAAGAAAAGGCTATAATGTGTCCAATATACACCCTATGCAGCATCACTAACTTGTAAAGATCCTATCTTTTAAATTCGATCTCCAAAAATTACATAGTTTATATTATTTGAAAGCTAAAAGGATAAAATACAACTTACAAGAAGAAATTAGCCTAGATTAATACAATTTTCCCCCTAAAGTTAGAACACAGATTTTAACCTTATGAATGCTTGAAAATGCAATCCAAAAACTTGGAAAGTCATAAGCAAAGCATAAATATATTTCATTAACATCAAAAGAAAAAAGTTTTACAAAGCTTTAATGTGCATTTCAAGACTCAAATACATCATTGGTCTCATAATCCAAAAATACAAAATATACATGAACGAGTGTTACTTGAAATGTGGCTAAAGCCTTGTGTTTTCATAAACTAACTTAAATATAAAAAATACACAGACTTGGAGTGATGCCTTGACTCTCTATCACTCGATCTCTTACTCTTCACCTAGAGATGGGGAGGAATGGGGGGTGAGCATAAAAGCTCGTGGGTAACAAGTTTATAGTAGAGAGATAAGCAAAACCATTGAAAATATTCATTGCCATAGTAAATTGCCTTGAAACCATAAAACACATATTTCTCAAATTCTCAAGCTTGTCAAACGATTCATAAACAACAAAAGTCATGTATTTCTCAACTTGTCAAACAATTATAAATATATAAGCAATCATAATGGTTTGGGTAGTCTATAAACATGAGGGAGTTCTTACAAAGCTCCGATAAACATGAGGGAGTCCGTGATGGAGCTTCATGCCACTAGCAGGCAGGCAGGAGAAGCCTTTAACATGGTCAACATGCACATGACATAACAGAATGGACCATCACAAACCCACACAAACATGAATTTCATGACTTGTAAACATATTGCATAAAAGGCACATTTTGGAAACATGATTTCCATAAGCATAATATATTTTAAATACCATTTTCATCATCATTTCATAAATCATCAACAAGATTCATATACCAAACATGTAGCAATTTCTTAAATCATTTAAGAAGCAATAAATGCAACATTTATAAAGCAATTGAAATCATTTAACTCTATTGATTTGGAAAAATACTCATGGCTTATTAACTCAACTATAAACATGTAACCCACTTGGATTCCTTGCTTAAAAACTTGCTTTAAAATGACCCCCCTCTTGCTCCTTTTGCCTCTCTTGATTCCCTGTAACATTGGAAAAAATCCAATTCAATAGGAATACAAATTGAGAACCCAAAAAGCATATTCACTAAAATTTGATTTTAGAATACTTAAACCCATGTATTTCCTAAGCTTCATAAACCAATACCCTTCCAAAAATCCAAAGGATTAAAAATGGGCTTAATTTGAATCTTCACCAAACAAAGGGATGTTTGGCTCAAATGGAAGCTCTTCTCTTCCTCTTTTTTTTTCTCTTCTTGAATACCCTCAAAATCACTCTTAAAAACTAAGAAAAGATGATACCCTAACTTGTCTTCTTTCTTTTTCTCTCGTATGGCTGAAACTTTCTCACTCTTCTTTCTCATTTTTTCCCTCATTCTGTCCCTTCATTCACGTTTTTCTTCATCTAATAACCAAGACAACATTTTCCTCTTCCAATTCTACCCTTAATGAGTGCTAAATGGCCACTTTACCCTTCCTTTAATGCTTCATGGCTTTTATACTTAAGTGACATGCCACAATTTCCCTCACTACATTCCTACTACTTTAATTTAACTAACTAGTGTAATAAAATCCTACTAACAGTTTAATAATAATTAAACTCCGAAAAAATATTATATCATGGCCTCATAATTTATTTAAATCATGCTTAATTCAACAACAAAAATTTGGGGGCCAATATTTCTCCCCCTCTTAAAAAATTTGGTCCTCAAAATTCTTACCTGAGTCATTAAAAAGGTGTGGATACTTCTCCTTTATGGCCTCCAAGGGCTCCCACGTGGCCTCTTCCTTAGAATGGAGTTTTCACAGGACTTTAACTAGTTGAACTATCTTGTTCCTGAGGACCTTTTCCTTAGTGTCCAGAATCTCCACTAGAGTCTCCTCATAAGTCAAATCATCCTTCAACTAAACCTCAGTGGTCTGAATGATGTAGGAGGGATCTGATCTATACCTCTTTAACATGGAAACATGAAAGGCACCATGTATCTGTGACAATTCTGGTGGCAGTGTCAATCTGTAGGCCAGTGGTCCAATCCTCTCAACAATCTTGTAAGGACCAATATAACTTGGGCTCAATTTGCCTTTCTTGTCAAACCTCATGACTCCTTTCCAAGGAGATGTCTTAAGAAAGACTTTCTCACCAACTTCATACTCCATTTCCTTTCAATGTGCATCAGTATAACTCTTCATTCTATCTTGAGCTGCTTTAAGCCTTTACTTAACTATATTGACCTTGTCAACTATCATCTGGAGTAACTCTCATCCTATTAATTTCCTTTCTCCTTCTTCATCCGAGCATATAGGAATTCCACATCTTCTTCTATATAGTGCTTCATAAGGAGCCATCTGAATGCTTGAGTGGTACGAATTATTGTAAGCAAATTTGACCATTGGCAAGTGCTCATCCCAAGCACCTTTAAAATCCATCACACATGCCTTAAGCATTCTTTCAAGGGTTCAAATGGTCCTTTCAGATTGACCATCTGTTTGGGGATGGAAACTAGTGCTAAAATTTAACTTGGTCCCTAGAGTTTCTTGCATACTTTCCCAAAATCTCCAAGTAAATCCAACATCTCTATGAAAAATTATGGAGTTTGGAATCCCATGTAGTCTCACTATCTCATCATTATACTTCTTTGCTAGCATATGCAGAGAATTAGTCTGTTTAATTGTTAGAAAATGGGTTGACTTCGTTAAATGGTCAACAATAACCCATATGGCTTCATGTTTCCTACTAGTCTTGGGCAAACCCATCAGAAAATCCATGGTTATCCTTTGCCACTTCCAATTAGGAATGGACAATGGCCTTAACTTGCTTGAAGGTGTCTAGTGTTTAGTCTTGAATTGCTAATAGACTAGACACTTGCCTGCATATTCCGCTATATCCTTCTTTATGCCTCTCCACCAGCAATGCTCTTTCAAATTTCTATACATCCTGGTACTACCTGGGTATATAGCATAAGGCGTATTGTGTGCCTCGTTGAGTATCTCATCCTTTACCTCCTTGACATTCGAAATACAAAGCCTATTGCCTACAATCATAAGTCCATCATTCCTCACTTCCACTTCAGATTGCTTACCTTTTTAAATTTTTCTCAGAGCTTCTTTAAATTTGCATCTTGTTTTTGTAACTCAACTTTCTCTCTGAGTATTGGTCTCACTCTGAAATTAGAAATAATGCAATTGGGTTCCTCCTGTTTGAAACTTATTCTAAGCTTAGCCATATTTTTTAACAATGGTAGATAAATTGTTTGAACATGGGCTATAGAGGATTTCCTACTCAAGGTATAGGCCATTGCATTTGCCTAGCCTAGATGGTATTCAATCAACAAGTCATAATCCTTAAACAACTTTAACCACCTTCTCTATCTCAAATTCAACTCTTTCTGGCTCAATAAGCACTTAAGACTTTTATGATCTGTAAAAACCCTCGTCTAAGCTCCATACAAATAATGTCTCCAGATTTTAAGGCAAAAATTATTTCTACTAATTCTAGATCATACGTTGGGTAATTTAATTTATAAAGTTTTAGTTACCGCGAGGCATAAGCTATTACCTTGTCTCCTTGAATCAACACTCAACCCAAACCCTTTCTTAAAGCATCATTATAAACTGTATAGCCCTCATCTCCTATGGAAAGGTTAAAATTGGAGCACTTGGGAATCTGTGCTTAAGCTCCTCAAAGCTCTTTCGACATTCATCACTCCAGATAAACTTCTAATTTTTCCTTAATAACTTGGTCATTAGAGTAGCTGTTATGGAAAATCCTTCAATAAACATCCTATAATATCCTGCCAAAGCCAGAAGCTCTCATTTTCGCCACTGTATTTGGTGCATGCCATTTCATTACTGCTTCAATTTTCCTCGGATTGACATATACCCTATTCTTCAAAATTACGTGTCTAAGGAATACCACCTTATGAAGCCAAAATTCACACTTGCCAAATTTAGCATAAAGCTCCTTCTCCCTCAATGTTTGCAACACTATCCTGAGATGTTCCTTATGTTCCTTTTCACTTTTGGAATAAACCAGAATGTCATCTATAAATACTATGACAAATTGGTCGAGATATTCCTTGAAGGCCCTATTTATGAGATCTATGAACACAACTGGAGCGTTGGTCAATCCAAATGGCATGACTAGGAACTCTTAATACCTATAACGTGTCCTAAAAGTTGTCTTATGTACATTAGATTTGCTGATTCTGAGGTGATTATAACCTGACCTGAGATCAAATTTAGAGAAGACCTTTGCTCCTTGCAACTGGTTGAAAAAATTATCGATTCATGGCAGAGGAGACTTGTTCTTAATTATCACCTTGATGAGCCTCTGGTAATCAATGCACATGTGCCATGTTCTATCCTTCTTTTTAATAAACTGAACCAGTGCCCCCATAGTGACGAACTTAGCCTTATATACCCCTTCTCTAATAGTTCTCCTAACTGTTCCTTAGGCTCCTTCAGCTCAGCTAGAGCCATTCTATATGGGTGCAGTACCTGGAATCAGATTGATGGAAAATTTGATTTCCCTTGCTGGTGGCAAACCAGGTAAGTCTTCTAGAAACACGTCTAAAAATTCCCTGACAATTGGAAAATCTTCTAACTTTCCTTCGTTCATCTTAGTGTCCACAACGTGTACTAAGAAGGCTTCACACCTTTCTCTCATCATCCTGTTAGCTAACAAAGCTGAAATAATTCTTAATAATGGTGTTATTTTGTATCCCTTAAAAGTCAGCTTCTCACCCTTGCCAAGATCAAATTCTACCTCTTTGAGGCTACAATCTAACTTTGCATGATATTTCTCTAAGGTATCCATTCTAAGCATAACATCTAGCCCCTTTAAATTTAAAAGTATTAAGTCCACTACCAGTTTAGCACCATCTATAAAGCGCTCACAATCTCTATATGACTTATTATCATATTCCTCCCTATAGGAGTAATAACAATCAATGGATTATCCAATGACACCTAATTATCACCATGTAACGTCATGCTAGCAGAAACAAAAGAATGTGTGGAGTTAAAATCAATCAATAAATATACTTCTGAATCAAATAACCGAGCCATGTGCATAACAACTTTAGGTGTGACATCTCTGATAATGGCAAACACCCTTGCCTGTGCCCCTTGGCCTTCATGCAGGAATAGCCTTCTTTTCTGCTCTAGAATCCCACCTCAGTGACTGGCCTGGTTCTTACTTTTTTAGCTCTCTTTGAAACTTGCATCTGTGACCTGTCTTGCTTTAGTGCTTGGGGACATTCCCTGACCATGTGTCCTTTCTCTCTGCATCGAAAACATACTCTAAGTAACATGAAGCATTCTCCTCTGTGAAACTTCCCACAATGCTCACACTGGGGGTTTATACTCCTCTCCATCATTATGTTACCTCCTACAGTTGAGGCTTGCACTAAAGATGCCTTGACTTGTTTGTTCTTAGCAGAGCCGCTACTTCCCACTTTGCTCTGTATGTGGAAAGTCCTCATACTCCTCTCAGGTATGGGGGTACTTGTTCCCTTCTTGGAAGACTGTTCTCGGTTCTTCCTTTTCCTGTTTAATTCGTACTTTATGTTTTGTAGTTTCTCAGCTTGGAGTGTAGCATCTACCAACAGTTGGTAGTCAGAAAAGTTGTGGATCAGTACTTTCTCTTTAATCCCTAAATGAAGTCCTCCCTTAAACTTACGACATTTATCCTCCTCATTCGCAACAATGTTAGCCACTTACGTTAAAAGTTTGGTGAACTTCAGCTTATATTCACTCATACTCATGTCCTTTTGTGTGAGATTTAGGAATTCTCTGGCCTTCTATTGGACATTGTAGCATCCCACTCTTGCAAGACCCGAACCTGACATCGTTGATGATATTTGAGTCCGTGCCCCACGAGGGTGGCGTGCTAAATGCACTCAATCATTCGAAAGTCGGTATATTGTCAATGAATGCATGTACCATTTTTTTTATGTGCAAACATTCAATATTTATGTGCATATATACTAACATTATGCACGAGCAAGAAAATGCATTTCCTTAATCTCTTTTTGAGTTCATATATACTGAAATTTTGGGTCCTAACCCTTAATATGAGAGCGGGATGTTACTTCGGCACCTAAATGCGACAAGTCCATAAGGAGCAACATTACTTGAAAAAGAATTTCCTCAAATTCTTTCAGGGGAATAACATGTAATTTTCCTTTTTTTGGTTTATTGTTATTTTTGTTTAGTTTGCTGTCATTTTTTGTTTGATTTGATGTCATTTGTTTGTTTCAATTTCTTTTATTTTTTTTTGATTTCTTTTGTTAAGTTTGATGTCATTTTCCCTTATTTGATGGTTGACTTGTCACATTGAGGATAATGTGATCTTTAAGTATAGGGAGGTGACATTGACTTTCTCAATTGCATTGTTTTCATTTTATTGAATAAGATACATGTTTAGGCATATCTTGTTGTTTTATGTAAGCGATGGAACGGTACTTGAATCATTCTGATGAATATTGCCATGAGATTTTGTCATGCTAGTTTGAATTAGATTGAATGCATGCTTGAACTTGGATTAGGTTGCTTGAGTAGAAAGTGAACCGTATAGAGGGATGAAAAGTAGCTGGTTACATAAGCTTATTCATAAATTAACATTTGAGCAATGAGGTAGTGTAGAGATGCATAATGAGTTTTCATTTGAAACAATGTGACGATTGAGACCATATGACTCCATTCATAGTCATTTTAGTTCTTTGTTGAGTTATACTTTCTTAGGTTATTACCTCAGAACTTGCTTTGAATCAATTTAAGTCTACTGGATGCATGCTTAATAGAGATGATTAAAGCCTTTTTATGTTAACCCTTGACTTAAATGCCCTACCCGTTGATTATCGCTTACTACCCCCATTGAGCCTTAACCTTTTGTGTCTTGAAATATCAAAAAAATTTAAAACATAAAACCCTATTAACCTACTCATTCACAAGCTTAGTAGAGTATTAAGTAATGCATTAGTTAGGATTGTTGTGAAAATCTTTACCGAGATGTCTTAAGGATATTTCTACCTATGGATCACATTATATATAGTTTGCTATTTTATTCATAGTTATTCCATTTATTAAGAAAAAAGTTGAAAAGAAAAAAGAAAGAAAAGAAAAGAAAAAGGAAGAACAATTAAGTAGTATCAATAAGTGTATGATATTAGTTACATTTGTATATCTTGGAGTTATGTTTTGTTATCCCTTTTTATCCACTTTTTACTTTACGAATGCTTGTGTTAACCTTTTTCCCTCTTTACCCACCTTAACCCTTACCATATTACACCCCGAAACAAGTACTTTTGATCTATTTATGCATGTAATCATTGTAAAGGAGAATTGGTGTATTAGCAAGCCTATGGTAGTGTAGTTTCCTATAAGAAGTTTGAGCGAAACACTAACCATCAAATACTTAAGAGAAATGAGTGAAAACCGTGAGGAAGATTCATTTTGCATCTATACGTATCTTTGAGTGATAGTGTCAATTGTTGAATTTTTTTATGTACACCAATGAAAAAGTAGTCATGATATGTATAGTAACTTAATACTTGAGTTGGCTTAAATTTGAGAGATTGTATGCTTTGATCTTTGTGGAAATAAAGTGATAGAATTGATCAATAGTATTTATTTTGCTTGAGGATAAGCAAAGATTTAAGTGTGGGGATGTTGATAGTTGTGCATTAGTATATGTTTTTCTAAGTAATTGTTATATGTTTCTTGCATAATAGTTGATTATTGTTGTAGTTTAGGATTCATTTTGTATATTTTCATTTAATTTGATTTTCATTGTTGTTCTTTTATGTTTAATGTTAATTTAGGGTAAGAATTGATTATTTTCATATAGGAAGGAAGATTGAGCAACTTGGAGATTGAGCTAGAGATTAAGGAGGAGAAGAGAAAAGGGGACATTTTGTTGCAAAATCCTATGATTGTAGGAATCATGTCAATTCCCACGTTCGTGGGAACTATAATCTGAGACATTATACAGGGTCAGTTAAACTTTAGGGTTTCTGGACTATAAAACATAATTAAGCCTCCATGGATGAAGAGAGACGAAACCCTCTGAAGAAAAGAACCTCATTAAGTGAAGAATACAAGTTTTGAGTCTTGAGGAAGGTGAAGATTCAAGGATTAACATCAAGATTGGGAAAATAGCACATCAACATCAAAAATTCCAAATTTTGGCAAAGAAGAGAATGAGTTTCTTTATTCAATTTTCTATCAATTTTATCTCTTCTAATCTTTGTAGAATGAAATATTTGAGTGTTTGTGATATTATGAAGACCATGATTGGCTGATTTTTTTTTAGGGATTGCTTTTGAATTATTTTTTTAAAACTCCTATTTCATTGAATTGAATGAAAGTTGTCTTTGATAATTGTTGATTTTATTTCTATCTTGCAATAAATTGAGAGAGTGAGTAAAGTTATTAATGTGGGAATGTACAACGAGAGTTGGCAACCTATAGACTTGCAATCATCACGTTAATTGATTAGTTAGAAGAGAGATCTCAGCTAATTCAATTGATCACCTATAGCATAGTTTAATAACTAGTTAAATTGGTGGAGTCGTTAGGTAGGTTGAAAGATCATTCAATTGACTTCATTTAATTTGATTAAGGACAATTAATCACACCTTGAGAGAAGGTAGTTAATACATTTGAAAATCTTAGGTGAGGCACAATTCGATTAATAAAATAGGAGGGAGACAAAATAGGAAGAAAATGATCTCTAGTCTTTAGATTCTTGAATTCCAATTTTCTATATTTTGGTATTATTCATTATTTATTATTAGTCTTTCAATTTTAGTTTAATTTTTCAGATTATTTCCATTAAATAATTTGTTTCTTAAAAAAAGTTTGATCTGAATTAAGTGGTGTCTAGGCATCAAACCCTATAGGATCGATATCCGCTTTCTAACTACAAGTCACGACCCGTACACTTGGAGTTTTTGAGCATAAAATAAGTGCATTGTTTTGCATAAATTACACTCAACAGTCATCTATCTTCATTAAAAAGGCTATAAAAGTATAACTGTGATCTTCTCTTGATGTCATTTTCAACCATGAGCGGCCCCTACTCTATCTTTTATACATCAAACTTAATCTAAGTCTCTTCCTTTCCATTCCATAGCTCTCCTAATTCAAATATATCCTTTTCTCTATCTTTGGTTTCCAATTATTGGTATAATTTCTTGTAAGCTCTGCTTTTAGTTTTTGAGACTATCTTCTTTGCTTTTTCTGTGTCATTTTGTAACTTTCTCTATTGACTACCCTTTTTACTTATATGGTGCTATCTAATAGATCTTCATAGGCAATCTTTTTCTTCTTAACCATTTCTTGTACATCTTCATTTCACCACTAAGACTCCATCTTACTACCCCTAGGCCCTTTACAAACACCTACGATATCTTTAGCTGCATTCCTTAAAAGAGTTGTTATCCATTCTTTCAATTTCCATTCTTCTATATATATGACTCTATCCCTAAGTTATTCCACCATATCTCCTTTCATGTTCCACCAACTAACTTTGGTATACCTCTTCAAACTTCTCTTCTTCTTCAAACCCTTAAGTATAATATCTATAACTAACAATTTGTGCTGAGTGAACAAGTAAGCATTAAGTATCACCTTATAATCCTTGCAACTAAGTCGATCGCTCTACCTTACGAGGAAGTAATATTTCCTTAATCAATTAGACTATTTTCAAAATATTAAAGAAAGCTCATTTTTCTCAATCAATAAATGAAAACATTTTCTAAACTTAATTAATAAATATAAAATTTTTAATAAATCATAAAATCTTTTGTTTATAAATAAGGAGAAAATTTCTAAATAAATAGATAATAATTATTTAAATAAAAATAATAATTTTAATTTATTTCAATCAAATTAAAATAAATAAACTTTAATTAAAAAACATCTTTCTAATTACTTAAGAAAATAATCTTCTTAATTATAAAAGAGTCTAATTAATTAATAATTAATTTTAATTTTAGAAACAACCTTTTTAAATTTAAAAATCAATCTAATTATTAATCTTAATCATATCAAGAAAAATAAATAATTTTTTTTGTAATTGAATTTTGATTTTTAAAACATATTTAAAATTATGCTTGGAACTTGATTATGCTTGGAACTTGGTTAAACGTCACCATTCAAATGACGTAGAACTCGTAGGTTTATAGAATAACTTACAACTTCTTCAAATAACGTACAACTTCTTCAACATCTTATTCTCTTCAACTAAAACCTCATTCTCATGGGCAGTCTTTTTCATCTTTTCTTAAATTTCCTCTTTTCGTTATTTGCTCCTTAATCTTCAAGTTTTAAAGCTTTGTTACACATGTGAATTTATTTAACTACTTCAACTTTATCTTATTTATTAGCAATTAATATTTTATGCCAGTATTATCTTTCCTTAATCTTTGAATAATTTTGACAACTATATCATTGAATGGTTTATCATGCCATGTAAACAAATTACAACTCTCAACTTTTCAAAATTGTTAAACAACTTACAAACCAATTTACTAAAATTAATGACATTGTTACTGCAAAAACTGGCGCATGAACTTAGCCAAGAGGTAGCTACTATCTAATCCCAATAATGCTCCTCGTTGACTTTTAGATACTACAAAATATTAGGTTATAATTGAAGTAAATAGTAAACTATAAAACTAAGCTCACCAAGTAATCAGGACACCATTAAAATCTCCTCCCTTGATTTCTTTCACTCTAACATGTCCTTATTGTAACATTCAACGTATTATAACACAATGCAATAGCTAGAAAGACATTGCTAGAATGACCGTAATTGATAAGTAGAAATTATAGTATATTTTACGCTATTTTACATTGTCTTAAATCATTTATATAGACATATTTAGGCAAAAATTGTTGCATTTTGTTATTAATAACTGAAGTCGCTTAGTTTCATATTTTATCTGTTAAATCTCTTTTTATATTTTTGGTTAATGGAGCTTAAAGAAGAAATTTTAAATCACAGCAGTTGGGAGAAGAACTAATAAAATGACATAGCAGAACAGTCCAAAATGCATGCACCAGGAGAAGAAAACGATAGCCAAGGAGAAAACCAGACAAGAGCAAAACGACAACAGATCAAGAGGAAAAGCAACGGAAAATGAAGCGCACAAAAAAAGCAACGTGGCAGCCCAGCAAGCAAGTAAAAATGCAGAGTAGAAGCTGCTGTGAGTAGAAGAAAGCAGAAAAGACAACGCATCCGACATTTTCTGGCCCATCTCTCTTCAAAATGGAAGAGATAAGAGGAAGCTTATCAAAGAGCCAAAAAACTGCGTTGTTTGGAGTGTCTCGTGAGGCTATAAAAAGGCAGCTGCAGGAGGAGGAAAATCATCGAGCTATCAGTCACGAAGAAGGGAGTTTCTAAGAGGTGTGACACTCATCCAAGGCCAGTTCAGCGAGTCATTCTAAGGAGTAATTGGGGTAATAGGGAACCTATTTCCTGCAATTTTGGGCTGGTGGAGGGATTTTTCAGACCGAAAAAGGGTTGGTATGAAGTTTGAAAGTGGAGTACTTCAATGAGTTCTCCTAATCCTTATTTTTCCTTGCTTATGATTTTCCAAGCTTAGTTATGATCACTTGTTGAATTTTACGTTAGACATGTTTTGATTATTAGGATATTATTTTTGAATTGATCATCGAGTGAATTTAACATCTATGGAAATGTTGCGAATTCGATGTCAAATTTTGATTGTTGATTGTGTTTCTTTATTCTTGACGTATTGAGCTAGTTCAATTTCTAAGAGTAAAAAGGAACAAGTAGAGACTAGGTGATTGGTTCTCTACAATTAATTTATTAAATATCTCGGATATATCGAATTGCATGACTAAATTAAAATTTAGGATTTGCTTGTTCACTTGTAAATATTAAGTTAGATTTATATTTTAATTCTTTAATTTCTAGTCTTAAATAGAACATTAAACTAAACAATGCAGATCTGACAGATCTAATATTTTCTGTCCCAACTCCCTTCAAAATGGAAGAGATAAGAGGAAGCTTATCAAAGAGCCAAAAACTGCGTTGTTTTGAGTGTCTCATGAGGCTATAAAAAGGCAACTGCAGGAGGAGAAAAATCATCAAGCTAGTAGTCACGAAGAAGGGAGTTTCTAAGAGCTATGACACTCTTCCAAGGCTAGTTAAGCGAGTCATTCTAGGAGTGATTGGGGTGATAGGGAACCTATTTCCTCCTATTTTGAGCTGGTTCAAGGTTAGTGGAGGGATTTTTCATACCAAAAAGGGGTTGGTCTGAGGTTTGAAAGTGAAACACTTCAATGAGCTTTCCTAATCCTTATTTCTTCTCTTTGTTTATGATTTTACAAGCTTAGTTATGATTACTTGTTGAATTTTACTTTAGACATGTTGTTTGATTATTTGGATATTATTTTTTAATTGATTATCGAGTGAATAACATCTATAGAATTGCAGGGAATTTGATATCAAATTTTGATTGTTCATTGCATTTCTTTATGCTTGATGTGTTGAGCTGGTTCAATTTCTAAGAGTAAAAAAGAAAAATAGAAACTAGAGTGGTTAGTTCTCTACAATTAATTTGTTAAATATCTTGGATATATCGAATTGCATGACTAAATTAAAATTTAGGATTTATTAAATTTGTTAAAAAGTTTTCTTAATGTATAAAGTAACAAATGTCGTCTTTTGTCTTTGATTTTTGTCCAGACACAAGAACAATAAGGCAATGTTATGCCTTAATAACTTTTCTTTTTCATTACCCATTGTAATGTTCTGTTTGTTTGCACTTGACATTCGATGTACATGATATGTTATTCCCTACTTCAACCAAAATATGTTTTATTAATTGTAGTATGTAAAGTCATGTGCTTTAATATAATTATATGCATAAACTCTAAATATGGATTATTGTAAAAGAATTGTAATCAGTAAACTAATTTAGCAAAGTTACTTTCCTCATATGAACGACTCTTATGAATTATTACCCTAGGATCGTCTAGAACCAATAATCCAGTAATTCATAATCGATTAGGTTAGCGTTAAAGATAGGTAAAATTTCCTTTCTCTCAATTGATAATTCATTTAGGTTGATTATTAAGTGTGTGTTGCAAATGCTAAATTGTTAATATCGTGATTGGTTCTTGAATTGATTTGCTTGATTGAATTGAATTCTCATTTTAGTTCCATTACATTTTTAATTTTTGCGAATTGTTCTGGATTTAGATTTTAGGACTAGATTATTCCTCCTCATAGGATCGACACCTTAGGTACTACGCAAACCAACTATGCGTTTGCAGATTGTCGAGGTTAATTAATTAAAACTTACACACATTAAACAACCCGATCATAGGTCCTAGTGAAATGTATAAAATAGAATGTTGGATCTCAATGTAAGAATGAGTGATCATCACTACCCTCTTATTCTAAGACTTTAGGATAAAACCAATATGGCATACATCTTTGGGAAGGAAAATGGCATAACAACATCGATAGTACTCTTGGAAGTATCCTAAAATCCCTTAGTTAGAATCTCAACTTGCTAACTTAATCACATGTATTTCTTAAGGATTTTAAGGTTTGAAATAAAATTTTCTTTTATTTTTAAACATTAAATTTGAAGTGTACTTAATGTGTGTGCTTTACGTGACCAATGGATGATACTTGTTATGTCAACATCGTTAGTTAAATCTAACGACGAGTTATTTTTACAAAAGAATTAAAAGTTGAAATATTTTATACTACTTTTACAAGTTTGAGTTAGTATTATAAAATTGAGTAAACTTTGAAAATTTTTTAATTTACCCTTTTTTAATTGTATCATGTTGAATGTTACGAAATAATTATATTATGATTTATTGATGTGATTTTTTTGATATATTAAGTATTTTTAATATTGTATAAAACTGTTTAACCCAAGATTTTAAAAGCCAGACCAAACTGGCCGATTTGACCAAAACAGTTTGAACCGACCAGTGGTCCGGTTCGGTTTCACCTAATAACTTCTTTGAATTAAAATCGGCCGGTTTATCAGCGAATCGGTTGGTTTTTGTCGAACCAGTTCAATCGGTATTGTCAAAACTGTAGATATACGTAAAAAACATCTCCAGCCACCGCCAACTCACGTCTGATACTATGTCCCAGAAAAAGAAAATAAGTTCTCCAGCCACTGCCAACCGCCAGCAGTCGCTGGCAAGCCACCGGACAGCCGCCGCACCAACTGCCGTTGGCGACGTCACCATCAACAGAACGGACTACATCAACAGACTCGAAATCACTTGATCTATGCAACCCAACAATAGGTTTTTGCGATTGGATCAACGAGCAATACATAAAAGAGGATCGAAATTTTTGGTTCATCTCTACCTTCCACCGCCACCATCTCTATAATCTCCACCATTTCCAGCAACACCACCACCGCAGTTAACACCAACCCCATCGCCAACATCACTGTATCCCTTCCCCCATCCACCGCACCCGCCACGACAACCTCTACCATACCCACCACTGCACCCATCACCGTACCAGCACCATCTCCCATCCCACGCATCACCACAACACAACCACAAAAACACACAATAAACCTTACCCACATCATCACTAGAGACAGAGATGGAGCAAGCACCACCAGAGATAAAAACACAGTAAACCTTACCCACATCATCACCGGAGACGGAGATGGAGCAAGCACCATCGGAGACATCCCAGCGACACTGCCATCAAGTCCTCACACTCGATCTGCAGTAAGGAGGGGAACCACAGCATCTGAGCCAGACCCGCAGTAAGGAGGGGGTCCACAGTCTCTGAGGCGTGCTTCT
>JAOTAY010043703.1:0-21415 GCA_025629805.1 Erythroxylum baracoense
ACCTCTTCAAGTTCATGATATTTTGTTTTGTTTTATTACATCTAATGGCACATGTTTGATTTTGTATTTTCTGGGTCTCATTTTATTTTCCACTACGTATTCTAATAGTTGATGCATGTGATACATGATAAAAACCCAACACTATAATCCTCTAACATCTCACCAATCCCATCATCATTAATATCACAATCTTCTACATCATTATTGTTACAATCATCAACACTCGTACCAACACTTCTACTATGGCTTGCTTCTAAATGTTCACTATAATAAAGTTATGGAGTAAAATATTTATCTATGCTTCAGATTAGCAAGTTATTATATACCACATCTTGATTTTCAATGTTCACATTTAAGCAATCTATGTATGGACAACGAATGCAAAATTCAACACCCATGTGATGTTTTACAAATTGCGTGAAACTCTTAACTCCTAAGTATTCAACGGATCATTTCCAATGACAAATCCAACTTTTGTCCATCTAGTTATATAATTAAAAGTAAATAACTGAATTACTAAATACAATCCTTATTCTATATAAATTAATCACTAAAACAACATTTTCAAATTTTGAATTCAAATAAGCACTATAGTATGTGGCTTTGTTACACCATATGAATAAAGAAAGCAAATTCTTGCTGACTCCTAGGCTTATGAAATATTTCACCGACAAGCCTCATGGGAGCTAGATCATAAGTTTCCAGCCTATACACCATCCTAGGGGTTTATTTTGCAAAGGATATTCCATAATTGTAGGTGAATTTCTAACGTTAATACTTCAGTAATCACTACAAGTTCATAAGTTTTTAATTTAAAAAAACACTATGGTATGTGGCATTGTTACACCACATGAATTCAGAAAGCAAGTTCTCACTGTGATTGCTAGGCTCAGGGAATATTTCACCAGTAAGCCTCATGAGAGCTACATCATGGATTCCTAGCCTCTATACCATCCTAAGGGTTGATAATGCAAAGGATTGTCCATAATTGTAGGTGAATTTCTAATGTTAATACTTCTCCATTAATCACTACAAGTTCATAAATTGAGTTTGAATTTAAATAAATATGGTACGTGGAATTGTTACACCACCTGAATCGAGAAAGCAAGTTCTCACTATGACTTTTAGGCTCATGGAATATTTCATCAATAAGCCTTGTAGGAGCTGCATCATAGGTTTTTAGACTATATACCATCCAAGAGGTTGATTACACAAAAGATTGTCCATAATTATAGGTACATTATGTTACTAATCCAAAATTATCAATTACAAGTTCATATACTAAGTTTGATAACTTAATAAAACCTAAACACAAATAGGGGTACTATTAAAGCATAACATATAATCCGCATAGTTGGATGACTTATCTAGATGAACGGATGACCATAAATTACAAAGAAGAAGGACGAAGTTGGACGCTTATCGACACTCTTCAACACAAAACAGGGCCTGCGAAAGCAACAATTTTGTATTTAATATGATACAATTCATTAATAGTTTTGTATTTGTATATTTTGCATGCAACACCGTAATCTAGTGAAATGTCACAACTTAAAACAGTAAAAATGAAGGCACAAAACAAACTAAATGACAAATACTCAACGACTTAACTCGACCGAATTTTGGCTTGTGATAAGTTTATGTGCAACTAATTTACAAAATATTGGATTTATATACTTAGAAATATTAAATTAATATTATGGAATGATAATTAATGTGCATAAAATTTAAAACAATTAAAGTCCACCAGTAAATAACTATCTTTGATATTTGTAAATTAATCTTAATTTTGTAAATTAATCATAAAAAGGAAAATATGTTTTTTACCAAGAAAGCAACATTATTATTTCTTTTTTTAGTTCAACAATGTAAATCCTGAAAAAAAATCAAAATTTATTCTTACGTCTGAAGTCCATATCAAAAAGGGTAAGAGGAAATTGATGTTGTACTTAAAAGTGTTTGAATTAAGTGTATGAACACGTGTTCCCATAGCAATCATATTTCTTATGAAATTCTGCTTCGTATAAAAACACAGGGGACTAAAGGGGATTCTAAATGTGATCAGATGACATATTTCAAAGGAACTCAAACCTTTATTCACAACAAAAAATAGGGAACTAAATATATGGCAAATTTTGCCAAATCACATAAACAATTGATTATTACAAATTTCTAATTTTTACCAATTCTTTGGCCCCCATCCGTAATGTTGAAACAAGGTAATTCGATTGATACATAAAAAATTTGAAAATTTTTAAACATATAAACTCCCTTTTAAACATTATCGGTATAATGTTAACACAAGCAGAAATTGAACCAAAATCATAATAGATTTTTAAACATACTAACTCCCTTTTACTATAAGCATTAACACTTGAAACTCTTATAATCAATCATCTGTATAATTTCAATAGAATGCATTATATATACATCAACACAAGCAAAACACTCCTAACACTTAATACAATCGTAACAGGCAATTCATCAAACACTTTACAGGCATAAGAAATTCATCCCAAGATAACTACCAAAATCATGTGTTTTCCCTTTCATCACTAACACTAAGACATTCCAAACAAAATCCAATCATAGACAAACAAAACCAACATAAACAACTCAATAAAATTACCATTACCTTTCCAACATCATACCTTAAAAACCAACAATTAAAGAACAAAATAAAACAAAAAAAGGATCCATGATTTACCTCGACAGAAGGACAAAAAGACTGTGACTAAGAGGAAAGAAGCACACAAATAAAAAAGATAAAAGGACAACGACTGGGGAGAAAACAAAGAAGAAAGGAGTGGAGAGGAAAGAGTAGAAAAAAGGGGGGGGGATCGGGTGTTTTGGATAAAATAGATACAAAATGACTTCATTTGTTGTTGAACGAACGATGTCATTTTCCTTTTTTCTAAATGTTCCAACATTTGATGATGTTTTTGAAAAATGTTGCCAAATGTATGTACACAACAAATCGTTCAAAAAAAGGAAGGAAACGATGTCATTCCTTTAAAGGAAAATGATGTCATTCCTTTAAAGGAAAATGATGTCGTTCTCTTTTATATTTTGAAATGTTTCAATATTTTGTGACAATTATTAAAATTTGTCGCCAATTGTTTAAACACCATCAACTTTTTAGTATACTATTCATAATTTGTTGCCAATTATCATATTTGGTGAAAATTTTCTAAAATAGTCACCAAATGTTTATACACCATCAACCTTTTAGTGACGTATGCATAATTCGTTGTCAAATATCATATTTGGCAACAACCTTCTAAAATTGTCGCCAAATGTTTATACACTGTCAACCTTTTAACGACGCTAAGCAGAATTCGTAGCTAAATATCATATTCGGCGATGAATTTCTAAAATAGTCGCCAAATGGTTTTGAATTTTATATTTTTCAAATTTTTTACTAATATAAAATTTCTAAAAAATGTAACCCATTTTATCACACCATGTAAAATTGTCAAATCATATATTTTAAAAGACATTAATAATTAAATTAATTTTGTATTGTTTATTTTATAAATTTTTAAAATAACATTGTTGTTAACTAAATTTATTTTACACTTGAAATCATTGTCAATAATATTTAATTTGATTATTAAAAATATCATATTAATATTTAATATTGATTTTCATTATTTATTATATTGCAATTATTTTTTAATTACGTTGCAATAGATATAATTATATATGGTAATTAATATAATGTTATATTAATGCCACCATCAAAGGTCAAACCGAATGGCATTTTGAATTGACTCTAAATGGTATATTTCTTCTGAATTAATCGAATACAACATCATTTTGTTTAACTACAAATGACATTGTTTTCTACTAGGTTATTAACCTCAAAGTAAACCTCTCTTCATTTTTGTGTTAGCTGTCATAGTTCTTCTTCGTTCATTGTCCAATAAATGCTGTCTCTATTGAGGTCGTCTCCTCTATTGTGGTCGTCATCGTCGAAGACGCGTAGTTACCTATGTTGGTATTGTTCTTCTTCTCTATTTTCAAACCCTCCTTCTTGTGCTCTATTTTACTGCTACATTTAGGAGTTTATATGAGTTTTGTTTTCTAATTATGGTGTATGAGTTTTTATTTGTGTTTATGTTTGAGGAAAGCCTTTTAACTGTTTGATGACATGCTTCAATGAAGGCTTCTTCTGCAATGGATGTTTATGTACATATTTACATTTGATTGTACCACTTATAGTATACGATAGATCCATCAAAATGACTTTATTTCAATATGTAATGAGGCTATGATTACATATAACAATTAAAAGTCCAATGTTCAAAACCAAAAATATGGTGAATTTTGTTTCTGTGTTATATTGTATCAGTCAACATTTTTGTCTGGCCTTCCATGCTTGTTTGATAAAATCATGTTAACTGTTTGATGAAATGTCTGTTAGAGAATGAAGGCTACTTCTGCAACATATGTTTATGTACATATTTACCAAATGATTGATTTTACACAAAATCTCTACCACTTATAGTATACAGATGTATCCATCAAAATGACTTTATTTCAACATGTTATGAGTCTGTGACTCAATTAAAAGTCAAATGGAGTATATATTAGACATAACAATTAAAACATAAAACTAACAACCTATCACTCTTATTCTTAAAAGACCTAATCTTTTAGCATACGCACATTTGAATTTATTGAATATATATTTTATGAAAACATATATATAATGGAGTATCTCAAAACTAACAAGCTAATTATTAGGACAAGTATCTCAAAACTAACAAGCTAATTTTTAAGACAACTTAGAGCTCAATCACAATTACATAACTATTTTCATTAAAGGATTCTACAAGGGATGTTTATGTATATAAAGGCAATAATATTTTGGAGATGCAAGGGATGTTTATGCATCCCCTACATATAGTACATACACACTTAACATTCTCAACCTTATCATATGAAGTAGTCTCACTTTATAGATAACAAAATTAACATAAAACTATTAACATTAACTCATCACGAAATGTCGACGTGGTGACTATTAAGTAAGTTTTATCTAATGTAAAACCCCCAATATTCGCAAGTATACGGATCATAAACTTGTAGTATTAAAGGTGTCGATCCCACGAGGAGTTGTGAACTAATCTAATCCTAAGTTATCTAAGGCTTTAAAAAATTAATAAAATGAAAATAAAAACTAAATAAAAAATTAAGCACGTGAAGATGGATTGATAGAAAATTGAATTGCAAAATTCACACAAATGAAATCAAATTGAGAACCACTAACTTAACAATGGAAAATTACACAAAAAGAATTATCAAATTATGAGAGAGGGGATTTGTCCTATCATCAATGTTAACTTAGTCTTTTATGTGTTAATGAGCAATTGGTTCTAGACTATCGAAGTGAGGATTACTCTCTCTCGAGTTATAATCACAAGTCCTAAACAATAATCTCTATTTAGGTTTAGTACCGAACATGTAATCTCTCAATTATAAACATCCCTAACCCTAGTTAGTTCTTAAGCTTCCGAATAAACAATTGGGTCTCAAATGAGATCTTTCTTTATATAAAAACTAATTTGATTAATAACATGGTCTATTGGATAGCTCAACTCTCATTAATCCAACCCAATCATTTTGCATTTGATTTACCCTCTCGATTTATTACCGAAGCATAAAGTTACAGAAATTAATCATAACACTCAATGGGATTAACACAAAAATAACTAGATTAACATTAAATCAAGTCAAAATCCCTAAAGAAAAGTTAGAACATTATAATCAATCCTAAATCCATTGTCGAACGAAAATGAAAGATGGAAAGAAGAAATAAACTTGGAAAGATGGGAGGTTGAAACTGTAAGATAGGTCTTCTTCCTTGCTCTTCCCTTTCTCTCTTTATCTTCTTCTTCTTATTGGAGTTTTCCAAAAGTGGCAGAGAATGGAGCTCCTTTTAGGTTTCCTTTCTTTTCTTTATATACTCTTTTCTATTCTGAGCAAACCTAGGGTTTTCTGGGGTCTAAAAAGTCCAAAAGTCCCTTAATAATTTGAATCCGGAAGGCCATTTGTGTCTGTTATCATACATGGCATGATCGTGGCACTTGATTTCCCTTTCTGTCACAATCGTGGTTGAATAGCCATAATTGTGGCCCTTTTCGATGCTTCTATGACACCATGGGTTTTACCTCGGGCGTCCTCCGAGTCTCCTCCATTCTTTGATATTTGCCCTAAAACACTAGGAAACACATCAAGGCATCTCAAACACATAAAATTGAAGATCAATTACGTGCTCTAACCTACAAAACACACAAAACATAAATATTTAACTAAATAACAAAATCTTAACCTAAACCGGCACTAAACATTTAATTTAACAACTAAACTCATAATAAACTACCCATTTAAACATTGTGCAATCTGCTACTATCAATATCCCCACACTTAAACTTTTGCTTGTACTCAAGCAAAAACAAAAGAACAAACAAAAACACCCAAACACAAAATACAAACATATGCAATAATGGGACAATGACATCAAACTTTATGAAAAAAATTTAACTACAAACACCATCTCTTAACTTGTTCCAGCTTATTAACTTGTGAAATGTATGTCTAAGTACTTCAAATTAAAAATACATACTGATCAAGACCGTAATGTCAAGTTTATTTACCCCTATCATTTGCACACACACATTGATAATTATTTAGTCAATCAAAATTGTAACTATCCTTAAGTAGTTCTTTAGGAAAATTTAAGCTATTTATAAAGATCGATAGGCTTATTTGAGAAAATACTATTTTTGTTGATTTGAATGCATTAACCTAGCATTTTTAAGCAAAGGCAAACATTTGTGATGAATGTTGATCCGGTTACTCAACTAGGTCATGTTTTTATTAAAGGTCTTGGTTGGAATGTCATTATAACCTTTTGACGCGAAGGTAAGCATTTATAATGAATGTCCCTCAGTTACACAGCTACATTATATTCTTAACTGGCTAGTAGCTCTATTCATAACCCAAAGGCCAGCGGAATAGTTATTTATTTAAAATTTTCATCATTTTTAACATTTTGTTATTGCTTACCTCATTTCTTTAATTAGTAATCCTCATGAAAAGATACTAATGAAGCTACTTATTCGATTGACTTAAAATTATAAATAAACGTCAAATTCCTAGTCTGAATAAACTAACATCATATCCTAATTAACATGTATGTTTAACCAAAGTAACCTACGTCACTAATTCCACAAGCTAATAAACCTTAGTAACCTAAAAGACTATGTTCAAAGTTAAATCGATTCCATTAAGTCCTAGCCACTGACACATTCACATGAATCACATCATGTAAACATAAATAAACTAACATATGTAAAATTCTCATTCAAAGTAAAAGCATACATGCAAACAACCCTTCCCATTTTTGGACATCATATTGTCCTTAATGTGAGAAGAGCAAATAACAACACGTAAGGTAGGAATAAACATAAAATAAAACAAAAAAGAAAGATAAAATTTAAAAGAGAAAGGGATAACACACAAAAGCATCATGGTGAAGGAGGTGGTGATGGTGATGGAGGTGGTAGCTGAACACCTTGAGCTTTAAAATATCGGTGAATGTGTTAGATGTCCCAGCTCTGGTGTCTTTTTTCTCTGGCCATCTCCTTCGTTATCCTAGCATTTTCTGCAATTGTTTTGTTAGTATCTGAGAGTGTGGTGAGTACCTTCTCCTAACCAGCTTCTTCTTCCTCTTTAGATTCTTCATTTATGGACTCCTCCACTTGTTGTTGTCATAGTGTTGAACTAGAACTAGCTTATCCTACCTTATTTTTGACGTGAGAATAGAGCTAACATCTCAGTGTCCAATACCATGGCCCTCTAAAATCTCAGCTCTCATCAAGTTATGCATATTAAAGAATTTAAGGAAACAAACAATTATCCCTTCACAATCAACACCATAATAAGCAGCAATAACTGCATCTAAGTAACCCATACCAAGCTTATTGCTTCTCTTTATTAGAGTGGCAATAAGAGTGTTGAAAATATAGGTTAAGGTACATACTTAGATGATGTGATCCATGCACCACAAAATGAAAAATTCTTAACTGAACATTTGTTGCTTTCGCTCTTGTCAAACACAAGTTGACACATACATTTGTGTAATAATAATGTTCATGACTCCTGATAATATTATTATGGGCATTTTGGGTATTGAAGTCATTCAAACAAGTTTGTTGCGCATAACATCTCTTGGCACGGAATTTATTATGTTGATCCATGATGGTTGATTATGGGAATCCACCAATCTCACACAATATTTCATAATTAAGAACATATGGTCGACCCTACAACTGAAACCATAATTCTCTAGGGTTACTTGGTTCAAAGTGGAGGGTGGTGAAGCATTCAATGGTGAGTTCTTCATAAATAATGAATGATAATTACAAGAACTTATCCCAATGAATTCTACTATCTAGGTTTTCCACCTTCTCTCTCAAACCTTTCTTTGTAAAATATCGAAGTCAAAGTATCTCAGCACTACAATGGTTTTAGAATGAAGAGTACTAAAATAGTTACCTTCTGCTTTTGAGTAAATCAAAAAAGGCTCTCTATACTCCTTTGCCCGGTTCTGTTGTCTATGTCCCGGCATTTGGACTTTTCCTTTCATTTGCACATGTTTGATCATCTGTTTAATTCATGACCCCATTAAGAGTGAGAGATTTACGAAAAATTTAGAGGGAGAGAGAGACCTAAGGTGGTTATAGAGAGAAGTGAGAGGAAATTAAGTTTTGGAGGTTACAGAGAGGGAGTCAAAGTGAAAATGAAATGTGTAGGAAAAAAGAGGTTAGGTGTAAATATATAGGGTAAGAAAGGAAGAAGGGATAAAATTGGAAAGAAAATCAGCTAAAAACATGCATGCCAATCTTGCCCCACCACAGGCCACGATCTTGGCCCTGTTAAATTTCTGCAAAATTTTTTGATTTTTCGTTTTTCCTCCTTTCACCTCCTAGATCCTTCCTTAACTTTTTGTATGCTTTATCACCTCATTGTGCTTTCCTTTCATAACATTCCTGATCATTGTTTTTCAATGTGCATAAGTTCTAATTAATAACCACGATAATCCACAAGCATACGAGTTATTCACGCAGTACCTAAGGTGTCGATCCTACGAGGAGGGATAATCTAATCCTAAAATCTAAGGCCAAAATAATTTGCAATAATTCAAAATGTAACAAAACTACGACAAGAACTTAATTCAATCAAGCAACTCAATTCTAAGAATTAATTACGAAAATATTAATAAATAATAATTACAACCACTCTCAAGAATCAACCTAAAGGAGCTATCAATTAAGAGAAAGGGGAATTTTTACCTATCTTTAATGCTAACTTAATTGATTACAAATTATTGGATTATTGGTTTTGGACGATCTTAGAGTTGATTACTCTCTCTCTCTGTAGTACCCCAATCTCATAAGGCATATTCTCGAACCTACCGTCGGCATTTGAGAAAATACTCTACAAGGGTGGCATATTAGGACAGTTAGTCAAACTTATTGCAAAAAATTTCATACAGCATATGCATTTTTAGAAAACAAAGAATCATTCTTGCCCCATTTTATTCAAAAACACTTTCAGTTGCCAGTGTTACAACAATTAACACATCATCATATATTCCAATAATCAACTAGGCCCAATACAAAACACTTCCAGTTATATAGTCATTACACTTTTCAATTTGCATAAATGTTGTATGATATTTTCAAAATACAATTTTAAAATACAAAAGAAAGACTATAGAAAAATGTAGGTACATTTGATCCCGGCCTCTAACTCTTATCCGAATGTAGTGGTTAGACTCTAGTTGGTCTAACCAGTAACTCCTCTAAACCTGAAAAAAATTGCAATTTTGGGGTGAGTTTTATGAACTCAGTGACTGAACCATCATCGATGTGCTCAACGATGCCAGGACACAAATATTACAAGGAATAACCAAATTCATATGTATATCATATTATTCAGAATCAATTCTCATTTAACACATCTTCCAATTGTGTATAATAACTCTCAATATATACATATTTTGATAAACACATTATGAATACAAACACTTCATATAATCATTTCAGAATAATCTAATCATTCATCTCATCAACATGTATGCAGAAGTTGCACATCATTATGTTAACATAATTCATTAACTTTTCACAACTATTCATATGATACATGTGAAGATGTATATGCAATGCATATGAGACTCCACTTTCATTTTTATTTTGTTATGACCAAGTACCTATTAATTATCCCATATCCTTTGTGGATACTGGGCTTATTTCAGGTACTGACCTATATCCCTTATGGATACTCGGCTTATTTCAGGTGTTGACCCATATCCTTTATGGATACCAAGCTCATTTACAACTGAGCTTGTGGCTCTTTGTACATATTCTGAGCTTTAAGCTCTTTTCAGGCTAGTCACTCCGATCACAACTCCTTTATCTTATCATACATATCAATGTCATGAAATGCATCATCTCACTCAATGTGCTGTCAATCACTTTCATTTGGTATGCATATTCATTTATCACAATCATTGGATCAGAGTCCAGCTTTCAGCATTCAGTTAAGTATCACTTATTCCATTCACATTCATATTAACATTTATCATCAGATTTTGGTCCAACATTCAACAAGAATGTTAAGTATCACTTATTCAGTCAAATTCTCATACAATGAGGACTTCCAATATAGTCTTCAATAATGATCTCCTCAGAAAATTGGTGTCTGGAATTATCATAATCAAACTAGCAATAGTTCGATAAGTAAAAATTAAGCAAGAATAATTCAAGCATAGTGGGAAACATCTAGGTTGACTCACTACATATATAACTCAAACATAAAAACACATATAATTGAATTTACACATCTAGGTTAACTTATAGTATGCTTCAGGTGAGTTATTACCTTGATAATATGGTCCTGTTTAGATGTTATTAGTCAACTTGTGTTTCTATATCTTACAATACATACATAATCCCCATATTACTAAGTTAATCAATCATATAATTTTTCAACCATGCATATGTATATATTATGTTCAATGCATGCTTAATTGACTATTTCGGGTATTGATCCCTAATCACATCACTTGACCATTAACAACATCATTTGTGTATGTCAAGCTTACACTTAGGTTCATAGAACAAAGAACTTGGTTAATCTAATATCATCAATCATATGGCTATCACATACATGCATTCCAATTCTTTCTCTAAGATTATAAGTTCATAAAGTATTCAATTCACATTCAAATTTACTTAATACACATTACTCTCACTTGAATCACATTAGCTATATACGATCACTTTCATTTCTATAACATCTCTAAATTTCTAGAATTTGTCTCAATGATATCAACTGTCTATGCTTAAGTTATAACTTCCATTATTACTTCGAACTTATCACATATTTAATCACTTTATCCATAATCCACTAAGTTAAATTAAAGCTTCATTCTAGTCTAAATGCATCATAGGAAAGCACCTAACCATTTGTTGTGTCAAACCACATATAAAAGAAGCATATTTTACTGGATAACCATTCCCATTCCCATTTTCCAGCTTTTCAAACTCTATTTTCAGGTCTATTTTGTATGATTATTTTGACCTAGAAAATGAGGTATTTAGGCAACACTTTCTTCAAAACCAATGTTACTATGTGTCTTAAGTTTGTAAAAACATCAATTTCATGCATTTTAGTTCAGCATTCTGCGAGTTATACCCAAAATACTACAGACTGTTCTCAAACACTGATAGCACCCAGTACTCAACGTCAAGACAAATTTAGAAACCCTTAGAGTTAGAATTAAAATTATACTCCTCATCAAAATTGTAACCGTATGTCTCTAGTTTAATATACATTAAAAATTATCCCATTTTGATATCTACAGATTAAGATATGGCTAAAATACAGATGCCTGTTCAATGGAAACACTCCATCTAACATATTCCAACATAGGGGTCAATCACAGGCAGTATTAGGGAAGCAGACATAACTCGAGCTCTAGTCACTATTTTCCTAAGAAACTTTCACAGAGATCAATTTAAGACCTATATCTACAATTTTTATTCTTTAAGTTTCTTCAAATTTGTGCTATAAGGATATCAAAAGACAGATCGAAAGAGAAAGATGAAATTGAAACCAGAATTTCAACTTACCTTGATAACCTCTTCCCTTCTCCTCTTCTCTCCCCCCTTTTCTCTCCTTCTCTTCTTATTTTCTTTTTCTCCCTCTTCTAACCTTATGGCCAACCTTCACTCTCACTTCTAGTGCCTTTTTCATTCATTTTCTCTAGAAATTCAAAGAAAGTCAAACTACATCATGTGTCACCATTCCATTAGTCCATGTGTCACCATTCTATTGGTACATATGTTATCCTTTTATTGGTCCATATGTTACTATTCTATTAGTCCATGTGTCACTTACTTTAGGCTCCACATGTAACTCATTTAGGCCTCCATCTGTCACTACCTATAAGGCTACACATGTCACCAATTGTAAGGCTATATATGTCACCATTTGTAAAGCTACACATGTCACCAATTGTAAGGCTATATATGTCACCATTTGTAAAGCTACACATGTCACCATTCTGTTGCTCCAAATGTCACAAGTCTAAGGTGCCATTTGTCACAAATTTTAAGGGCCACCTGTAGTAATTATACTCAAGCCACTCATCATACATTTAACTGAGCCATTTGTCACTTATTTCCAATGCCACATGTCACCATATCATAGGCCTAATCAACCTAAATTCCTATGTATCAATTTGTCTTACTCTTTAACATTTTTCTTAGACTAGATTCACATATCACCTCATCAATTACTCAATTGTAACAATAATTTCCCAATTCACTAATTATAATATGTCAAACAAGATTCAAGGCATAACCAACACACAGTTGCGTCATAATCATTTAAAATCTTTCATACCCCGGGATATGTCAATTAAGTGCATATACTTTCTTTACAATGTTTCTAAATCATGATTCATATGGGTATGTAAATATAATGCATGCCAATGGAATGCTCTTCATATATTCTCAATTGATATGGCTCCATCGAGCAATTAATCCTTAAGTGTAGGAACGGGCTATTACACTCTTGAGTTAAAACCATTAACCCTAAATTGTAAACCATAATTAAATTATGGAAAATTGCAATCTCTCAATTAACAATCTATCCAAAACCCTAATTAAATCTGAAGTTTTCCAATAGACTATCGGAAACCTATGTGAGATCTCTCTTCACACAATTACCAATTTGATTTATTTCTCAGTCTTATTAAATCACCTAACTCTCGTTAGCCTAATTTAATTATTTTTCATTCGATTCACTCTCTCAGTCTGTTGCTGTATCATGCAATCTTAGAAATCAATCACAATGAATCCAAATAACATAAAACAATCAAATTTTTATTAAATCAAAGATAAAAACAACCCAAAGGTGAGTTTAGACATTCTCAACATTCATACAATCCTATCATCAACGGTTATTCCAATTCTATACATTAATAAAATTAAAAATACATCGAAAATAAGATCTGAATGGATGATAGAGGCAGTAACGTTAGGAAACCTTCTGTTCTGGGAAGTGCTTTGCGTCATCTTTTTCTCCACGTCTCTCTTCCTTCTTGTCTTTCTCAATCTCTCGATGACCTCTCTCTAGGGTTTCTCAATGGTGGCTGATGCAAAAGCTCCTCATCTTCTTTGTCTTATTCTTTATATATATCTTTTGTGTTCTGGGCAGCCTTAAGGCTTTTCCAAGGGTCCAAAAGGTCCAAAACTCCCTCAAAACTTGACTTTTTTGGGTGTCTGTGCATCTGCCTGACGCAGGCCATGATCTTGGCCCTGTAAACCACGATCATGGGCCACATCTGAGCCTTCTGTCATGATCATAGCAATCAAGCCACGATCATGGGCCATGTCCTCGGCTTTTGTCACGATCGTGGCTTATGAGCCACAATCGTGGGATGACTCTAGTACTTCTATTATGATCGTTGCCTATTGACCCTGAAACACTAACAAACACATCAAGGTACCTCAAAGACATAATAATTAAGCTCAAAGACTTGACTAACCCATAAAAAACAATTAAACATAATTAATTAACAAACTAACATAACCTAAACACATACTAAACTCTTAAGTTAACACTTAAATACATATCAAACTAAGGCCTAAAATATGATGCAATTCATACTTATCAGTTTTATAGCATTCTTTTCTTTAGCCATTTCAGGTAAATAGTGGTAGAATTTTGTAGAGAATTTTAAAAGGTATGTTTAGCCTTGCAAGGTTCCCTAGTGTGTTGGTGTAAGCCCTCCTTAGGACTTCTGAAGTTAAATATTGATAGTTCATTGAAAGGGAACCCACGGCTAGGTAGTAGTGGTGGGATTGTTCGAGATGAGTTAGGAAGGTGTGTATTGGCATTCACGTTCCCTATACAATAGGTTATAAGTCTAGAAGCAGAAACACCATCTCATTTGCATGGATTGGAGTTTTATGTTAAATTATTACCCAATTCTAGGGTAATAATTGAGTTGACTCTAGAGTTTTGGTTGACATATGCCTTGTTAGAGTTCGGATTCTATGGCATCTGGTGGATTGGTTAGCTAAGGTGCTAAGGTTCTCTTTTGTGAATGGTTTTCTCCATTGTTACAGAGAGGCAAATCAAGCGGTAGATTTCTTGGCAACTATGGGATGTTCTTTGTAGGGTTTGACCACCTATAGTAATCAATTACTAATACCTCATACCATGAGGGCTATATTGTCTTTAGATAGGTCAGGCTTGCCTGAACTATGAGTAAGAACTGTTTAACTATAATAGATAATAATGATATTAGCATTTTTAGTTTCTTTATATTTTCTAATCTTTGATGTTTAGCATCTAGTCCTGGATTATTTGTTTATGTCAACTTCATTTGTTTCAGGCAGGCCAGGCTCATGGTTCCTACTCTTTACTTTTCTCTTTTCTTATTAATAAAATAGGGTATTCATCCCCTCTAGGGTGCTAGCCCTGGTTGGAAAAAAAGTTAAAAGTTCTCTCTTGATCATCACCCCACTTAAATTGTATATTCTTTTTCACTTCCTTATTCAAAGGTGTAATAATTGTGCTAAATTCTTTAACATAACACTTAGAGAAACTATCTAACCTACGAGAACTCCTAAAATCACTCAAAATTTTTTATGATAGCAACTATCTAATAGTTGTTACTTTCTCCTCATCTACTTCTATTCCTCTTTTGCACTTACCACATAACTAAGAAATACAACTTGTTTGATGTAAAATGAACACTTCTTAAAATGAACATATATCCATTCTTACCTAAGCATGTGCAAATCCTTATCTAAATGTTCAACATGCTCATCTAAGTTCTTATTATAAATAAGAAGATCACTAAAATAAATAACAATAAACTTGCCTAGAAACTCACATAAAATATAGTTCATTCGTCTCATGAAAATGCTAATTAAGTATATTAGCTAAATCAAAAGGCTTTGTTAACCACTTTTTCAAACCATATTTAGTTTAAAAACCAATTTGTCATTCATCAGCTTCTCTAAATTTGATAATAACTAAAATTTAGATCAATTTTAGAGAAGAAACATGCGTCATACGACTTATCAGGCATGTCATCTAACTTAAGGATAAGATGTCTATACCTTACAATAATTTTAATAATGGTAAGAAAATTTACATGCATTATTTATGATCCATCCTTTTATAGTACTAATAAAAGAGGCATAGTATAAAGGCTCAAGCTTTCTCTCACATAGCTGATAGGTGCTTAATTAATTATGAAATTATTTCATGACACTTAGTGATTATTGACATGAAATTGCTTAAGGTACTCACTTTAACTCATACGTGATTTTAGGTACAATTTAGAAGCAAAGAAGTTAAAGTGAGTCGAAAGCTCTACATTTTGAACATTTTCCAAGATTAATTTTTACTTGTCTTCAGGGACCAAGAAGAAGGAAATTAAAAGACAAGAAAGATGGAAACACAAAGAAGAAGAACATGGGCTACATGGATTATGCATGGCATTAATTTAATTAATGGACAATCATGCTCATGGATGTAGTAGGTGGATAAAAGAAAGTATCAAAAAGATAGTAGATGAAGGAGTAAATGTAGCACAGCCAAGGAAGGAGCACCAAAATGCAGGCACATAAGCAAGGAGCAACTATGAAGCAAAACGACGCAGCACTGTCTAAGAGGACAGCAGTGAAACACAGTCTATGTTTCACGCAGACAATGTCTGTGAAATGCAGACGTTTTCAAGATGTGGGATGCATTTTGAATGAAAACACGCAGTAATGAAGAGGAGGTGTATAGGAGCAGTGGGCCAAAAAATAAATCACTAAATAGGATAGAACAGTAGTAATAGGGAGGCAAAAAGAAGGAAAGTGCTACAATGGTTTTGGTGGGACATTTTCAAAGGGGCAAAGCTATGATCAATTGGAGACCTATAGAGGGGTAATGTCTCGATGTCGGTTCAGAAGTGACATCAACATCAATGACTTAGGTTAAGTGTATTTTACTATTTTTATTGTTTCTTTCTCTCATTAGAAATTGATTGTGTTATCCTATGTTAATTGATTTGGGTTTTGTGTATAGATAATCAAAATTTTGTTATTGTTCGGTTATTTTTCTATGAACCCATTGGATATTGTGAAAAGATGATTTTAATACGATCATTAAATCGTTGATTTGCAAACCCATTGCTAAAATTTTGATATAATCTGTAATTGTTATATTGAAATTCATGTGTAGCAACTAATGATTCGTATGTGGTTGTTACCTTGATTAATCAGTTTCCTAATTCATAATGCTCTGCCTAATTACATCTAGAGATCGTATCCTAGGTTATTTAGTAGTTAGGTTTAATTAATGATCGTATCTTGATTAAACACTACCTAAGGGAAAACTCAAGTTAATTATTGACCCATGATTAATAGTTGCTAGGAAAGGTTTGAGAACAACAAATCAAATATGTTTAATTAAGGTGTACGCCGAGATTGAACCAAAGAATCGGGTCCCTACCGAATTCTCCATTTTTATCATTTTTTGTATATTTTCTTTAATTTGTTTTTATTAGTCTAGTTTCATTTTATTCTAAATCCAAAGCCTCTTAAACCTAAACACCGATTAATTTCATTTTAACAACTTTACACTCTCTCTCTATGGGATTGACCTAGACTCACCACTGTTATAGTAGTAGATTTAGTTATTTTATTTTAACTAGCATTGTGATATGCTGTCAATTTTGGCGTCGTTGTTGGGGAGTGCAATGTTTTAGTTTTTTGTGATTTTAACTGGTTTTTTGTATATATTTGTTCATAATTGATTTCTTTTCAGTTATTTCGAGATCCTTTCTTTAATTTTTTTGTGTTTGTGATTTATAAAATTAAAAAAATCATCGATGGAAGTAAAATTTTCTTTAAATCTTATTCTCAATTCGATAACCAAGGTTGAATTTATCAATCTAACTTTGGTTATGGATGGGATAACCATCAAAATTACTTCTACGATAGTTTACAGGACGCGTAACAATTGTCATACAGACCAGAAGCTTCCTATCACAACTCTAATCCATCTCTGAAAGAGTTGATTAATATTGTGAAAACTAATACTTTTCAATTATAGTATAATACTCTACAATTCCAGCAGGATGGAGGGCAATTTCCATAAAATATCTAGTGCCCAAGATTCGGAGAGCCAAAATGACTGAGGTTCATCTTTAGAAGAATTTTTTAATATTATTTGATGATAACAATCTTCAAATTCAACAGAATATGCAGCAATTCCAGCAGAATATGCAGCAGCTATTTAAGTAAGGTGTATAGCAAAAGATAGGATGCTCTCCAATTCTAGTAAGATGCATTGCCTCGATGGGGAGATATCAATCATATGGAACTATAAAGCGAAAAGGAGCAACCGTATCAACCCGAGGTGTACCCAATAGATGTTTGTTCGGATACTTTACAAAGTGATGAGGAGTTTCAGAATGTTAAGAGCAATACTCAAGGAATTGCACGTGAAGAAGAAGTTGAGAAGGTGCTTGAGCCAGAAAAAGTTATATCTTTTAGCTCGAAGGTAAATACTGAGTTCCATTTTGTTGTTGAGACTGAATCTTTATTTTTACCTATCAAGTTAGAGGAATTAAATGATGAAGAAAAAGGTGAAGAGACATTTGAGATCTTTCAAGAAAATATAGACTCAATAAAGATCGAAAGTCTAAAGATAGGGAAGACACTAAATAGGAATAATATCAACTAAGGCCCTATCCAGAAGAACCTCGCGTGGAAGTGGCGCTAACTCTAATACTTGAAGATCACAATTTTATCACGTGAGGAGAAGAAGGAGTCGAGCCAGCGACTCTAAACAAAGGCGATTATTAAGAGGCAATCCAAAAGGAAGTAAATTTCTTTTCTTTACATTTCCATATTACTTTTTATATGCATGTGTGTTTTCAAATTTGTTTGTTTTATTTGTTTTAAGTTTTCAATCAAAATGAAAGAAAGAATAAAATAAACAAACAAACATTTTCTCATTTCTGTTGCTTCTGGGATTATATAAACATTTTCTCATTTCTGTTGCTTCTGGGATTATATAGTCATGATTAAAGTGTGAATTGACTAGATAATTTCATAGCAACCTTAGTATGTATTTTTACTGTTCTGATTAGTCAATATGCATTATCTTTAGAAGAGTAATGACTAGTGGTAGATAATGCCTGTGAGATTTTGAGCCTTATTAGACCTGCATATTCATATTAGTCTCATTGTCTTTTGATAATGTGTGACCTTCTTGACATGTGCATCCTAATTTTTCCTTAAATTTCTATTCGAGACGACTTTTTATCACATGCATTAACATGGAAATGATTAGGCATTTTTTGTTTCATAAGCTACATTAGCTAAATAGCCTACCCCATTAACATGATTTTTGCCTTTTAAAGCCCCATTTGAGCCTTATTAGCCTTTCTTTTTATATCAACCACATTACATGCTTTATACTTAACCAACTGTATTACCCAAGTCATTAAGCTAGTGGAACATTCGTGATTGTTGAGTTTGTGGATGTACAAAATTCTAAGTATGGGGGTGTACATATGTATGGGTCGGTTATAATGTTGGGAAGTTATTTTATACCTTATCATTAAAATTCCCGTGTTGATGTAGTTTATTTTAAATCTTATAAAAGAAAGGAAAAGAAAGAAAGAAAGAAAGAAAAAGAAAAGGAAAAAGAAAGAAAAAATGTTTAAATAAATTTATCAAAGAGGAAATGCATAAGTGGTTTGCAAGGTTATTCATACTTAATGCATCCTCCTAACGTTGTAATGGATGTTATTAGAGTATGTTGAATATGAGGTAAATGTTGGCTTGGAAGGTCAATTCTTTTGTGGTTTTAAGGTATTGTCATCAATTGTATGAGTGATTCCTTCAGATTGGTATATGCTTCACGTAGTTTGTCTGTGAGAGCTGAATTGGGTTGTGAAATATAAATATTGCATTCATGATAGCTGACAGTACCCAGTTTTTGATGAATGTTAACTTATACACTTGATGTCACATTGAGTGTTTCTCTAGCTTTAATGATTTTCCCGCTACTTGACCCAAATACATCTCACCTTACCTTTGCCCACATTACAACCTTGAAAAGTCCTTTGATCCATAATCTTGCATGTGAACATTAATGGTGGAGAAATGAAATGATATGCAAAGTTGTGGAGTGACATGATCATAAATGGTGTTGAGTGTACCTATAGATATATTTTAGTTAAACACATTTTTCGAGTTTACCATTAGATTGCTCAGTTTTTGAAGATGATTAATGTTGATTGATCATTAGTAAAAGCTTGGAATGTTGACTTCTTACTATGATTTTTAAAATTCATTCATCTTTGCTTATAATTATATATTCTTGGAATATATAGGAATTGAGTAAATTTTTTTTTAGGTCTTTGAGCTTAATTTTAATGTTTTGCCTGAGGATGGCCAAAAGCTAAGTATGGGAGAAATTGATAGGTGCTTAATTGATTATGAAATTAATCTATAACACTTAGCGATTATTGATATCAAATTGTTTAAGGAACTCACTTTGACTCATATGTGATTTTAGATACAATTCGGAAGCAAAGAAGTTAAAGTGAGTCAAAATCTTTATATTTTGGTCATTTTCTGAAGACTAATTTTTACTTGTTTCATAAAGAAAAAAGAAGGAAATTGAAAGACAAGAAAGATGGAGTGGGTTGCATGGATTTTGCATAGATTTGCATGGTATTATTTTAATTAATGGAAAATCATGCTCACGACTGCAGTAGGTGGATAAAAGAAAGTATCAAAATGGCAGCTGATGAAGGAGTAAAACGTAGCACAGCCAAGGAAGGAGCACCAAAACACAAGCACAGAAGCAAGAACTGACAGCAGAAGCAAAGAGCAACTATGAAGCAAAATGACGCAACGCTATCTAAGAGGACATTAGTGAAATGTTGTCTGTGTTTCATGCAGACAATGTCTGTGAAACGCAAACATTTTCAAGACGTGGGATGCATTTTAAATGAAAATGCACAGTAACGAAGGGAAAGTGTATAGGAGTAATGGACCAAAAAATAAATCACTAACTAGGATAGAACAGTAGCAATAGGGGAGGCAAAAAGAAGGGAGGCCTTACAGGGGTTTCGTTGGGACATTTTCAAAAGGGAAAAGTTATGATCAATTGGAGACCCATGGAGGGTAAAGTCCTAATGTCGGTTCAGAGGTGACATGGACACCGACGACCTAGGTTAAGTGTATCTTACTATTTTTGTTGTCTCATTCTCTCATTAGAAATTGATTGTGTTATCCCATGTTAATTGATTTAGGTTTTGTGTATGGATAATTAGATTTTCGTTATTTTTTGGTTATTTGTATATGAACCCATTGGGTGTTGTAAAAATACGATTTTAATGCGCTCATTAAATCATTTATTTGTAAACTCATTGCTAGAATTTTGATATAATCCGTAATTGTTATGTTGAAATTCATATGTAGCGACTAATGATTCGTACTCATTAGGGATAACATAACCAAAGTTAAATGACGTATTGTATGTGGTTGTTGCCTTGATTAATTGGTTTTCCTAATTTGTAATGCTATTGCCTAATTAAATCTAGAGATCATATCCTAGGTTGTTCGATAGTTAGGTTTAATTAACGATCGCATCTTGATTAAGCAATACCTATGGGAAAACTATGGTTAATTATTAACGCACGATTAATAGTTACTAGGAGAGGTTTGAGAACAACAAAATTAATAAAATATGTTTAATTATGGTGTAGGCTGAGATTGAACTAAAGAATTGGGTTCTTACTGAATTC
>JAOTAY010043712.1:0-44085 GCA_025629805.1 Erythroxylum baracoense
AATGGTTTGTAAAAACCTTAATACAGTTTGGAATTGGATTAAGGCTTGTATGAAATAAGTATAATGTGTATGTTATGATTTGAGTATGACCTAATCAATGATGAATGAAATGTATACTCCTTGAGTTTCTAGAAATGCTTTAGTATGTATTGGATTACTTTGGTTCTATTTTGTGTAGCATCTACTTTTCCTCCCGGGAAGGGTATGTGGGTGTTACAGCATAAGGCCTAAAATAGTAAGAGCAATGAACAAGGTTATGCTAGTTAAAATAATATGGAAAATACTAGAACTAAAGGTGGTATAAGGATTAAATAAGTAAGAACTAAGAACAAGGTTATGTTGGTTAAAAGAATGTTTAAAATACTAGGTAATAAGGAGTCAATTTGGGTGAGATTAATTCATGCCTATTACCTAAGAGAAGTTAGTTTGTGGAATATTCCACCTATCACCAATACTTTTTAAACAATCATAAAGATTTAGAGTTTAGGAACCATGTTTACAAAAATTTTAAATGTATTATTAGGAATGAAAATGATGTCTAATTTTGGTTTGACTATTGATATAAGTTTTGCCCTCTTCTCCTTTAGCAAAACTACAAAACCCTGAAAGCATCATTTCTTGGTTCATTGAGTGTTGAAAAAAATCATTGCTAGAGCAAATTGAAATTGACTAGTTTATGCTAAAAAAGGTTTCTCTCAAATAAAAGAGAGGCTACTGACTCTTTCTTACATTCTTATTCAAGATGATAACTAAATTTTTCTTAGATATAACTCTAAAACCTTAACAATCATTCTTATATGGAAATCTTTACTCCACCTAAACTTAATATGCACTGGCATAATTTGTTATGGCAAGGTATCAATATTGTGAAAACCTATTTTATCTTATGGTTAGGTATAGTAATGTGGATATGTTCTTCCAATGTTTCTTCACTATTATAACTTGGTACAAGTTGCTTAACCTCTTCAATTTGCAATGCAAATAAGATCATTGGAATTCAATTATAGAATGGATATGTAAGATACAAAACTAGTTCAAGGAAGATCTCATTTTATTTAGAATGGAATTTAGCTATTTGGTATATGCTATTTGGATTGAATGGAATCAGAGGATGTTTAAAGTCATCAAATAGGGGGAACATACATTTTTTAACCATTTCATGGATATATAAAGTGGTGATTATGAAGGTCAACAAGCTTAACATTATCTGACATACTAGAAAAGAAAAAAATTATATCTTTGTCACTCTCTCTAGGTTTGAAAGCTCTCTCTTCTCTCAACCATAAAGACAATCCATCAACTTGAGAGAAAAAAATGTTCCAATTTCTCTCTTCCCCATCTTTTCCTCTTTCATGTTCCTACCTAGTTTAGTTGCAAGAAATGATAATTGAACTTTAAATGAATAAAATAATCAACTAGTTAAAAGTATACTATCTTTGATATCACTTTCATATATACTACCATTCTTATGTCTCAAAGAATTGCACTTTGGTTGTTCTTTAAAATATTCAATCCTCTACATTAAGTCCCTGGATCATATTAGAAAAATTTTGATACCACTTTAAATGCTTATAACACCGATGGCTATAATATATGCTTAAATCATCATAAAGATGAGTTTTAGGATTATATTAATTAAAATGATGTTTTAGATTTAAGTTATGGTAGGAATCAATATACTTGGATAAACTATCAACTAGGTAAATGGTTAATTGGAAAGAAACTTGATATGGATTTAGCGAATACAACATGGTTGAACTAATTTCATTTCAGTCAAGCTTCTACCGATAACCATCTATTCTCTAACTATTCTCCACTTGAAGTTTAAATTGACACCTTCTTAAGTTAGAGGAGATTTGCTTTCAGGATTAGCAATTTTCTACTAAACATGAAGGGATTTCAAGTTGCAGTTACTAAAGGAATGCAATTATGGAGAGAATAAAAGAAATTAGAAAAGACCTTAAGAAGTTGAACAATTAGATAGCTAATAGAATTTTAATATATATCTAAGCCATAAGAGAAATTCTCATCTATACCTGAAATGATCTCTGTGTTAACCCTAGTAATGCTAACCTCATGCATATGGAAAATATTGTTCTAGAAACGTATAATTAGGCCATTAAAAACCATGTACCCTTTACCAAAAAATATTTAGAGAGCAGTGGTTAAGGGATGCATCCAACAATTAAACAAAGTTAAAAAGAATCATCTTTAACCATTTCAATGACTTGACTAGTAAATCTATTGAAATTCTTTCTTCATAACAGGGAATCAAATAATTCATCTATTACCTTACAAAGGAAGATCAAGCAATATGGCTTTCTAAACCTTTCACTAGAGTGGACATAGAAGTAGTTGTTTATAATCTTAACCCCCAAAAGGCACTTGATTGGTAATATAATTAGCATAGCTAATATGGAACTTCCCTCTAATAGTAAGATACTCTTGGAAGTAAATAAAACATTTATTTATCTAATCTATAAGAAACCAAACCCCTTTTCTTAGCTAGCCTATAGACTTGTTTAATATTGTAATGTATTATATAAGATAAGGTAAAAAATGATTGCAACAAGACTAAAAATGAATTTTGGTTTAATTGTTCATCTAATATATGGAGCTTTCAACCAAAGAAGAAGTGTTGGAGATAATATTGTCCTAATGTAAGAGTTATTTAAAGATTACTAGAGTAATGAAGCTAAGTGATATTATTGATGAATGTGAACTAAGGACTATTTTTAGGCATTGGACTGATATAGTTACATTGAAATTGAAAAAAATATATGATCATGTTACATTATAATAATAATCTATGTTCTTGATAAAGTGATTGATTTAATAAAGAAATTGTGGAGTAATTAAAAATATAGTATGAACTATACGTTTCAAAATATTTATTTACCTTATATATGTATGAACTGCTTTACTAATTCTTTATTTTAGCTTTGATTATTCAATAAAGTTCCTAGCCATTAAACTTAATCCCATTTCAACTGAAAAAAACATCTTTTGAGTGATTCTTGCATATAATCTACCTAGTGGAGATTTAGTGCAACAGAAAGCTTGTGGTAGTGCATGTGTAGAAGAAAAAAGAGTGAAACACTCATGAGACTTTAGTAAAATCTATGGAAAAAATTACCAAATTTTTATGCTCATCTTTAAAAGAAAATTTTTTCATTAATATTTGTCCATGTTTTCTTATATACCTCAATTATGAAATATTATGTTCATTTAACCTTTGATTGCATTTATATCTTATGGTCTATATGCTTTTTGATGTTATAACAAATGAATTGGTAAAGGAATATAATGGATAAGTTTGAGTTTGAAAATAAGGCTCATTTCATAAGCTAAGTTGAGTATAGGTCATGATATAATGGACTTACATTTCTTCTAAAATTATAGGCTAGAATTTAGTTAAGTTAAATCTATCCTAATTTATATATCAGTCTATTTTTTACCGAAGGACTCTAATGATTGAGAGATAATAACTTCTCCCTCATCCATAATAAGGGAAACATATCAAAAGTCATTATTTGGTTAGTCTTCAAGTACAATCTTAAGAAAACTATCTTAAACTAAAGTTTTCTTCTCTTTAAGGCACTTAGGTTGGTTAGAACTAGAAATTGTGCCAAAGAAATATGGTAACATCTCATAAGTTTTTCCAGCATAAGAATTAAAAAAGGATGGATAAGGGTAAATAAACTAGACATATGTTTCCATAAGAGTAAATTAAAGTTTTAAGACTGAAAGATGGAACCAAATAGGAGCTTGAAGATGATGGAGTCTCAAAAGTACTAGAACTTGTCGATGTGATAGTCGTCCATGTATATGGAAATTTTCTTTAAAAGGCTAAAAGTTCAAAATAAACCCTTTTATTATCTTTTTTTGTTAATTGTTGCTAAGGTGGCTTACATTTGACATATGACAATGCCAAACCTTCTTAATAGGACTCACTTTATAAATAAAATAATAAAGCATAACACCCAAAATCTAACCTATTTACTTGCCCACCCAAAACTTATTTTTTCCTAAACTCATTTTTCACCCACTTCATCCCCATGATATTTTAAGTAAGTGACAATTCAATTTTCTTATATTTGTGACCTAATTTTTAACAAATTGTTGTATATTTTCATGATTTTTTCAATGTTATAATAATGTTGCTTATTAATTATGTTATTTAAGTGTTGTAGATTGTTTGAGTGTTAAAGTAGATTCTAGGAAGGTTATGCAAAAGAAGTAGGAAAAGATATGAGAATTTGGAGGATCTTAAGAACTTATTCACTAAGGCACTCTTAAAATTGGAATTATGAATATAATAAATTAGATAACAAAGGAAATGAATTAATAAGTGTATCTTGATGATAACATTGTATTTCTTTTCTGAACTTCAACTTTATTGACTATGTTTAGTAATTCATAAAACTTAAATAACTAATGAGTAAAAACAAGTTGGACATAATTAACATAGTGAAAAATTATAGCCTAAGAAAAGGACAAAGTCAACTTTACTATTGGCTCCAATGAAGTTTATTTTTAAGTCTATAAGAGATACTTGTTTTTTGAAAGATGAATAAATAAATTCTGTTAACACTAGCTAAGCTATTACACCATTATAATGATAAAGGTATTATAAGATCTAAAAAGTAGTTAATGTTTATTACAACAAGCTTAGGAGTTGAAATATAAAGTTTTCATTTGATTTCATATATGTAGTTACACTGTTATGTATATTTCTATCTAGCAAGAGTTCTTATATCCAATTTAATGTGTTATCTACTAGGAGATGTTAGCAGTAGCTACCCCTTTGTATATTTAACTATTTATTTCTCTACAAATTAAGTAAAATGTGGATATGAAGGTAGTTTTGAAGACCATTCCATCTTGTTTGAGTTCCTTGGTTTTTCTTATTGCCTATAAAAGGACATTATTCCATTCACATGATTGACAATGCTCTATTAGTAGGTAAAGCACCCTACTCAAAATGACTTCTGGGTACTTGTATTGGAAAAAAGGTGGTTTATATCCTCCTTCTCTTCTTTGCATAGGAGACATATAGGATCATAATTCCCAAACTATCTGTCCTTTGTTTTGATCCTAATCATTATAACTAGTCAGCTAATCATTTATGCTTTTGGATTAATAGTTTTCCTCCATATTAGCTTATACAAACTAGGTTTAAATATTTTTTAGCATGATGCATTGTTAAAGGATCCATTGTTATTAGCCAGCTAAATGGTCATGTCCTCCTTGTAAAGTTAATTGAGCTGAGGTAAGTAATTTATCAAGTAAGATGATTTCCTTGAATGGAAAAGTAATTAAGATAATGTAAAGGTCAGTATGTTGTAATATAAGTTGAAAAAAATTAAATAGAATATCAAAGAAGCTAGCAAGTATAGTATGCTTCTAAGATGTTCTTATAATTACCAAATATTATGCAACAACCAGAATGCAAAAATTAGAATGTGAAAATACTGTTGAGAAATATATAGTCAAAGGAACTAAGATAATGTTCAGACCTCTTAAAACATTCTTTATGGTTTCATTAAGGAAAACTAGTAATGGCTATTATTGGAACAAAATTGGGGTGAAAAATTGATTTGAGTAAAATAAGTTTTGGGAGAAATAAGTTTTAGTGGGCTACAAATATTTGGGTTTTATTATTTTATTTATAAAGTGGGTCGCAGTATGTTTATTTGGAATTATTATGTGTAAAATATAGACCACCTCAATCGATATAAATATTTATTTTAAACATTTCATAAAATATAAACGACTCTTATAGGATTTTTAAAATACATAGAATTTTGTTAAAATTTATGAAGCTATAAGAAATGTAGCAATCTTTCACCAAAAACTAGATAAGAGAACTAAAATTGAAAAGCAAATGGACAGTTGTCTCTGTCTATCTTTCTTTCTTTCTCCCTTTTATCCTTGTCCTTCTCCCAATCCCTCTCCATGCCACTCTTAACCCTCTCCTTTTCAAGCCTCTCTCTTAACTCTAAAGTGAAATTTTGTCTTATTATCACTCTATAACAATTTTATGCAAGGATTAATTACATCTAGTGCCCTTGTGGTTTGGGTAATTATCATATTTGGTCCCCAAAGTTTAAAAACTATCAAATTAATCCCTACAGTATTTGAAAACTATCATTAATTAGTTCTCTATTTATCTACGTAAAAAGGGACAAATGGAGATGTCCCCAAATAACTGTGTTACTTAAATCATCCGAATAAGGACTTTGTTTTCCATTAAATGAAATTGATGTCATGCTAAACATAAGAGAGGAAAAACAAAGGCATCCCTCTCTCACATGTTCATCCTCCTCTGTAGGTGAAAATGAAAAGAAAAGAAAGAAAGTAATAAAGGACTAATTTTGCAAGTGATGGGTCACATTGACACTTTATTTCTTAAAGCATCATTTGTCTTATTGGTTCTTTATATGGACTATTTCTATTACCAAAACCCCATTTCAACACCTCAAATAACTTACTTCACTTACAGGACTCTTCTTAGAGTTTGAAGTCCTAAAAGTACCAACCCTTTAATCATTTCAAAAATGATTTCCAAACTTTTATCTCTTACCTAAAATTCCACATTTTTATCATATTTTCTAAGGCTTTCACCTGGATATTTTTTGTAGTTTAGTTTAAAATGTTACCTTTGTTTAAATTATGTAAAAATTAATAAATGCAAGTATTGGTCTTCTTTTTTAGATAGTTTGTATAATTTCTTCTTTTGTGGTTGTCTTTAAGGACGTAAGGTATTGCAGCACAAAATTTAGACAATTAGGTTTTAATAAGTTCTAAACTTTGGTTGTGCTTGATGTTAGCTCAAGATGTGGTGAACTTAGGGGCATTGCAGAGTGGTTGTTGGGCCCAGGTCTCGATTCTAATTTCATGATGACTACGCGCCACAATTGGGATTTAATGAACTAATAATTAAATTGGGAACTTTTCAATAAAATAAAATGATAGCATATAATTAAATTAAAATTTAGATAAAGGAAATTCATGGTGGGACTTTTCTGTAATAAAAAATTAATAATAAAATGACATAAAATAATTTTAGACAAGAAAATAAATTAAATGGGGGGTCAGATAATACATATAATCACTTAGAACTTAACCAATAAAATGTTTTTATCTAACATTTGTAATTGTCATGACCATGACATAAAAATGTCACAACCATGACTTTTTCATAGAAGTGTGTCATAGCCATGACAATCGGAAGAGTTGTCATGGCTGTGATATGAAATTTTCACAATCGTGACAATGGGAGGTGTCACAGGGGTAAGGGCTTGTGCATGGGCGTGAGGGTAGAACAAAGAACTCGCAGGCATGAGTGAACCATGCGCGGGTGTGAGGGAGAAGAAAATGAAGAAGAGAGTCGCAACTTTCCAATCCCTCTCCCTCCCTTGAAGCCATCAGAACTTTCAACCCAGAAATCCAAAAATTACAAACTTTATGTCGTTAGAAAGCTAAGAAAAAGATGTCCATGAAGACACTTTTGTCTAATTTTTCCTAGATCAATACAGTTTATACGTTGAAGTTTTAGACTACATTTTAACCTTTATTCTCTATTTTCATTCATCTGTTATCAACATCTATATATATATGTAAAACCAGTAACTACATCCACAAGACCCGAATCCAACTTCAATTCTATACATAAAACTTCCAATCTATTCAATTTTACTTAAAGAAAATCCATCCCAAAAGCCATCACGCAACAAAAATTTTACTTCCAGCCACATTAACATTTTGACCGAACATAACATTTCACACGTACATATGAGAATCTCTACAACTTTTTCTATCAACTTTTAACAAACAGAGTTCTTGCACAACTCCATATTACAAATCCCAAAAACCACATCAGTAGCAAAATGCAAAAAACTTCCATGGATGATCATGCTTGTAATGATTCTAAGTGCCAAAAGTTTCTGATCTACTTAGTTAAGTTACAATTAATAAAAAAAATCCTTAAGAGTCTGTCGAATTTTGCAAGTTTGTTATGCTTTTTTTTCTCTTGAGGAATGGAAAAATAATGGGGTGAGCCAGGAAGCTAAGTGGCTAATATATTTATAGCCAGTGATAACGAACTACACATAATCAAGTATATATATATATATACCATATGCTAGACTTAGCAGATCACATTCAAAATTTAAGACTTTCACATATATCTGAACACATTACCACACAATTTAGCTCATATTTTTCATTCAATCATCACAAAATATCATTTAAATATGCTCCATATCTAACAATTCAGTATGCAATGCACAACAAAATGGCTCGAGAGAATCTCATAGAACGAAATGGTGAAACCGAAGTTTACAATATGAACGAAATGAGCCACAAGCAGGCAGCTGGGAGAAGGCTTTAAGTCGACGTGCACGTGATAAACGAAATGGTACCTCTCTTATCCACATAAACATATTTCAGAAGCATACATATCAAAATCATATTTTTCATGCTTTTTAAGTTTATGTTTTTCCTTAGTATAAAGCAACACAATTATACAAACAAACATGATATAATTCAGAGAATATTTTTCCCACATTCATAATAAGTCAAGACAAACATTTATAACATTCATACACACAAATATTTTTGCTCATCATCATAAAACTATAAACATATTATCCACCTCTTTACTTGATACTTTCAAGATCAAACTTGCCCTTGACTTCAACTAGCTTGATTCCCTTCAAACACATATATTTTCATTTAATCAACACACACGAATGAAGGTTTCCTTAAACATTAATATCCATAATGAGCTTAAGCTCGATCTATTCTTGATTTATCTAACTAGAAGAACTAAGAGATCTATTTAAGTTCATAAAAGAAATTTAAGAACATAGTTCTCTTATTCCTCTTCTCTCTCTCTCTTCATTTTCATCACATAACCTATTTTGTCTACTTCCTTCATCTATCAAAACAAAAAGAATAGGTAAAGAATACCTAAAAACTCACCTGAACTTTTCCTTCTTCCTCTTTCTCCTTTTTCTTTCTTTCCTTCTTCTTCCCTTTCTTTCTCCTTCTCTCCTTCTAGTCTCTTCCACTACTCTCACTTTCTTTTGTTTCTTAACTCTCACGACTCCTTCTCTTCTTTGTCTTATTAGTTTAAGACAAAATTTTTAACTTTCCAATTTTACCCTTCCTTATTAAAACCAATTCCTACTAACTCCTTAACTTAATTCTAATTTCTATCTAACCATATAAAATTCATAATATACCATATTAAACTCCAAAAAATGTTCTAATTCATAAAATCTAATTTATTTTCATGTTTGATAATTTAATAAAATAAATCCTAAGAAAAATTGGGACCCAACAATGGTGGAAATTCTAGTCATAGAGTTGAAGTTATTAGTCTGAAGCTACTATGAGTTTCCAAAATTGATATGTTATTCCTTGCTCTATTTATTTCTTATTTTCACATCCAAAAGAGGAAGAACACCTTAGAGAGAGATGTCATTACCTTTTCCCTATCTCATATAAAGCACACTATCATTTCTATTTAATAGGAAGTGATGTCATTCCTTGTATGAACCACATAACTCTGCTTAGATGGGGACAAATGGAGAAGTGATAGACAATAGCTTTCATAAGCTATAAAGACTAATTTGATATGTTTTGAACCTAAATAAATAAAATGATAATTACCTAAATCATAAGTGCCCTATATAACCCTTAGTATAAAATTTAGGCATGTTATTTAAAGACCAACTAACACCATTTGAATTAAAATAATAAATAATATTCTAAAAATAAGTGTTGAAAAATAAAATCTAAATAATATATTACTTGAATAATAAATGTGATTTACAAAATTACATCTAAATTATTGGCCTCTAGATTAAAATTTATTATAAAAATTATAAATCCAAGTCAAGGTGTATTCATTTAAGGAAAGAGTATTGGTAACAATATACTCTCAACTTAAAAGTTATTTAAGAACTACAACAAGAGACAGGAAATAAGAAATTGTTCTCTAGAGTTTAACTTTAACAAATCATATTATTCCTTGAATTGGAGGTTTTTATTCAATAATATAAAAGTATGGGGATTCATAAGCAAATTCATGAATTCAGGAAATAAATATGTCTCTTCTCCCATATACTCAATCCTAATCAATAGAAAGCCAAATCTATTCTACAAAGGAGTTAAAGGAATTAGAGAATGAGATCCTTTGTATTTTCATCTCTTCATATATGTATAAAGGACCTTACTAGTATAAATTTCATTAAGAGTGTAACAAATTTGATACTTTAAATCTTTTTTTAGCAAATGAGTTATTCCTCCTATATGGTGTAACTATTGAATAAATTAAGGTGTTTACAAACCCACGATCTTAGTTTAAGGAAATCTCAAACTTAAAATTCAACCTAACTAAAAGTAAGTTTTATATTTCAAATAGTTGTCCTGATATTATGAGCTTTAGAGGATAATGGCAAGCATAAAACATGCCAAACCTTTATTCAAATACTAGGTGATGTTAATAACTATATTTCTCTCAATACATAACTTCAAGAATCATTTATGTTCAGGTCATACCTTAACTAAAATACATAAATTCCTAAGATCTAGTAGTTCAATTAATCCTTTTAGGTTCTTTAATTTTTTTACTTGATGTGCAGAGATTCCATGAGGCTGTAGATAAAAGGATGAACCTTCCTATTCATAAGAATGAATCTTCTAAATTATACAAGAAAATGATATGGGTAGGGGAGGAGCTCAAGCTGCTCAAGGGTAAATCTTGACAAACAGATAGTAACCTTAAGAAAACTAAAAAAATTAAATGTAACTCAAAATGATCTCCAAGCATATCTTAGGAACCACTTTATATTACAAAATGAAAAACAAGCTTTGGGGAAGTACATTTAAGCTCTAAATGCATATAATTGCTTACTCAGGTAGAAGGCCAAAATTCTCTGGTTAGAAAAAGATGACAACACTGCTTACTTTTATAAGTCCCTTCTTTCAGAAAGAAACACTAACATAATCACATCACTTACCTCTGATTAATCTTTATTAACCAAGTTTAGATTATTAATCATGAAGTATGTTATTATATAAGATTGTTTAATTGTCTAGTTACCATATCCTTAAATTCTCTGGATGCTTTCATCCTTAAGTTGGTCGTAAGTGATTATATTAAACTAATCACTAAACCCTTTACAAAGTTAGATGTTAACAAAGTTTTGTACCCTAAAAAACCCCAGGTTTTAATGAGGTCAATGCCTTATTCTATCAAAAATCTTAGGAATCAATCAAAATTATTTTATGCAATGTCATTATAGAATTCTTTTCTAACTTCAAATTGTTTAAGGTCTGGAATAGGGTACATCTTAGTTTGACCCTAAAATTCCATAACTCTAGGTCTTTAAAAGATTTTATACTCATTACTTGCTACAATAATTTTGCAAAACATTTAAAATCCTTGTTACTAGACTCAAACATATTTTACCCTCAATTATGGTCTCTACTAAGCTTCTTTGATCAATGGTAAATTCATAGGGGATAACATCTTTCTTCCAAGAATTTCTCAAGAATTATATCTCAAAAAGCTCTAGTAAAAGCTAGACCTTAAAGGTTGAAATTAATAAAGCTTTCGACATGATTGATTGGAACTTTATACTTAATTTCTCTTGATGATTTTAGGTTCTCTCATCTTTTCATAGCTTGGATTAATGAATGTATTATCAAAAATTCCTTTAATATACTAATCAACGGTGAAGCTTTTCCATTGTTAAAAGGGAAAAAAGGAATAAGGCAAGATGATCCATTTTCAAGTTACCTTTCCACCATATCTATCGAGTTTATGACTAGGTTACTTGATACAATATTAAAAGAAACGTATGCTTCATCTTCCATAGTAAATGCTGGCAACCCCACATCTATAACCACTCTTTAATTGATGACCTTTTACTTTTACATGGGGTTGATATTAATTCAACGAAATTCTTAGTGGACATTGCTCTAAGAAGAGCTAGATGTGAGCAACAATGGATATACAGATTGTTTAGGACTAATAAGCAAGCTAGAGCCTTCCACTACATAATAGAAACCTATTACACCATGAATAGATTATTACTTCAATAAATCTTATTGTAAAGGAACAATTCGAGAAACTTATCTTTTTAGCTAAGATTGGAACTCCCAAGTATTTAAAAAGAAGTTTCATGAGTTAAAGCCTCAAGAAGGAGATTTCTAACAAGATATTGATATGATTAAAAGGTGATAAGTAGAGACAACTTTTCCTTTGGTTAAATGATAGTTTGAAGATGCCTTTAAAGGTATCTAGAGATTTCATTAGCAATATAATGGAGTTTTGATCAGCTCCATAAAGAAGTAGCAGATCATCTACAAAGATAAGGTGAGAAATGTACATTTTTTCATATTTGTAATCGAATTTAAAGTCAAGATCTCTAGCAATGTTAAGGCTAACGATTCTGGAGAGAATCTCCACAGAGATTGCAAGAAGGTAAGGGGAAAAGGGGTCCCTTTTGCCTCAATCCTTAGCCTAATTTGAAGAGCTTTAAAGGTTCACTATATCAGCATAAAATATGAGATAATGGTGATGTAGGAGTGAATCTAGGCAAAGAATTTAGAAGGATAAACAATAATTTGGAGAGTATTCAATATTAAGTCCTAATTAATTGAGTCAAATGCCTTGGTGAAGTTAGTCTGTATAACATAACTGTTAGTGGTTTTATAAGAACCATAATTTCTAAATAATTCCTATACTAGGTATATGTTATCACCAATATTTCTTCCTCCCATAAAAACTACTTAGCCACAATTTATAAGATTAGTAGATGTGTTCTTCATCTGTTTAGAATGAATTTTGGAGATCAACTTGTAAATGACATTGCAGCAAACTCTAGGTCTATAATCATTGAGACTAGTTGAGGTAGGGAACTTAGGAACTAAACAAATGTAAGATTTTTTTATTTCCTGAAGCAACTTTCTATTGGAGACAGTCTTTGTTATCATAGGCTCAATTAGATCACAAGTGGTTTGACAAAATTGTGAATTGAAGCCATCAACATAAAGGGACTTATCTGTGGGGAATAAGAGCATAACGACCTTATTTTTAGAGGAAATTTGTGTATATAAGCGATAAAATATGTAGAAATATATTATAAAATAAAAATACAGATGGATAAATAAAGATATGGAGTGAAATAAGTGGAAAAAGGTTCATTAAGGGCATAGTTAGGATTTTGTAGTTTAGGACATGGTTGGAAATTTTAAAATTAAGGTCAAGTAAGGTTTGAAAAGAAAAAAACAAGAAAGGTTGCAGTAGCAAAGAGGCTGAACCACTTAGACGAAATAGAGGGAGAGATCTTCTAAGAGAAAGAAGAAGGAAGACATTTGAAGAAAGAGGAAGATTTGATTTCCAACAAAAAGGTGAGTGGGATTGCATCCCTTCTTAAACTCCTCTTGAAATGAATTTTTGTATGATTATTTTTATTAAAATTTTTCTAGGATATTGATCTTTCATGGATTTTTATACGTCTTCCGAATGACAAAAAAATGGTTTGAGAAAATGCGATGTAATTTGTGAGATATAGTTTAATAAATGTAATTATTTTGTTTTGGACATAAATAACTGATTTGTTTTGCTCTAACTATTTTGGGGTCAAGAGTTGAGGATTTTATGAAGAGTCAAACATAAAAGTTATAGATATTCATGTCCAGTTTATTCATAGAAAAGGGCAAGTTCCTATATATTACAAGTTAGGACATATGGTCAAATTCCCGAAACTAGTTTGTCTAATAATGCTAAAGTTAAATTCAGTATTGTATTAAGGATTAAAGGCACAAAGAAACAATTTATAACTTGGTTAAAACATGAAAGTTATATTTTTAGATGTTTTTAATCTTTTTCAAGTTAATTTGGATAAACTTGTAATAGTTTAGGAGATATAGTTGATTTACCATAGGATGCTCAGGGTGTTATGACATCAAATGTGTTCTATGCTAATTTTAGGGACTGTAGGAATAGAATTTAGGTAAGTGTTCAACATAGAAATTGCACACACACACACACAAACATACACACACACACACACAAACATACACACACACACACACACACACACACACACACACACACATGTACACACACACACACACACACACACACACATATAAATATATATATATATATGAATAATATGTTTGTAAATTTTATGGTTTAGATCAAAACGGAATTCAAGTTATGCTTGTTGGTAATTTATTGCTTTATGTGTAAATTTTGTGATTTGGTGAGCCATTGTAAACATCACATGAAAAAGTTATGTTAAAATTTTATGACATGTGCTTTAAACTTATACTAAAGTGTCAGCTGGTTCATTTTTTTGAAAATTTGTATTGAAGTGTGAAAATAAGTTCCCTCCATGAATTTATGCAAATGAATGGATTGACTAAATATAAATGAATGAAAGACCTAAGTGATGTGGTTTAGGCAAAAGAATTAATAAGGTAACTTAGGCAAATTTTCCTTAAACAAAGGCTAAAGTAAGGTGACTTAGGCAAAACTTCTATAAACAAAGGCCTAACTAAGATGGCTTAGGAAAAGGACATAAGTGATGTAACTTAGGAAAATTTATTTAAAAAAAGACATAGGTAAGGTGGCTTAAGCAAAAGACCTAAGTAAGGTGACTTAAGCAAATTTCCTTAAAAAGAACCTAAGTGAGATGGTTTAGTCAAAAGAACTAAATGCAGTCATTTAGGCAATGAAATAAGGACCCCTAGTTTAAAGAGAAAATGAAAATGAACTTAAACATGAGAAATAGCATGTGTGTTCCAAGTATGGGTGTTTTGTTTGAGTTATTAATGTGAAATGCAAATGATGAGCTTGTTCCTTGATAAGTCAAGTGTAACACCCCACTCCTGCTACACACGTACCCGACATCCTGAGGAATATCCGAGTTCGTGCCCTGTGAGGGTGGTATGTTATAGCACTCGATCATTCAAATTTCAGTACGTCTATTTATTACTTTGTTGGGACCAAGTGCCGAAACTGTCCCATATAGGGCTCATTAAACGTTGAGCCTGAGGCTCTGAATCACTTTTGAGCTAGAGGCTCTTTTTCACTCATTGAGCTTTTAGCTCTAATCGGTGGCTACTCTAGTCACAAACTCACTATTCACGAGCATGTGTATACATGAACATATCAAGGCGATTCTAAGCACTCATAAACCATTCCAAATTACTATTCTACCATTCCCATTAGTAATGGGATGTTACAAACGGAATGTTACATCAAGTGTATATTTGCTTACTCTTTGATGTGAAATTGCAACTATTGAACTCATGCCTTGATGTGTGTGGTACTTATGTTGGAGTGACATAAATACCTTATTAGGCATGGTTATGTGGGAACTAATTAGACATCTAACAACTTACATAAAGCTTTGCCTAAGGTACTAAAGTTTAAGTTGAATTAAACTAAATAATTGAAATTGAAACACCTAATAAATCAAATAAATAAATAATTAAGTTGCCAATAAAATAAGTTTAATAAAAGTTTGAGACTTAGGAATTAATATATCCTTGTTTTATTTTTCCTTTATCTTGCTAATTCAATTTGTGCTCAATCCTAAATATCCTGAAGTTTTGATTACCCCCCTCTCTCTCGATCTAATCATGTAACCCTAATTGAATTTGATACTCATAGAATTGTAATCTCTCAATTCAAAAAACTACACCCAACTATTCAATTAGATTTGAAGCGATATTAAGGATAATTAATTTCGCAATTAAGATCGCTCTTTAATTGTTAATTAATCCAACAATTTCAGGTCTATTAATATATCAGCTCTCATTACACACCTTAAAATATGTAACTTGATTCATTCTCTTAATTTATTACTAAGTATAAGTATAATAATTATCACAAACATTCATAGATGTATTGAATTCAACAAGAATAAAGTTCAACAAAATCATTCAATAATAATACCTAATATGGATTTAAAAACCTATAATAATGTTAAAAATCTTAGAAATCTAGATACATAATCAAGATAATGAAAGAAATAAGGGAAAATAATAAAAACTAATTGAAGTTTTGTTCTGGAATGATGGAAATTCTCTGAAGCTCTCTTTGATGTCTCCTCTTGATTTACTTTGATGTCTCCTTTTGATGCTGTTCTTTTTTCGTGTTTTTTGTTCTTTTATGGTGCTTGAGGCTTCTATGGTTTTTACACTTAATTCGGTTCCAAAAATAGCCCAAAATCTTAAAAATTTTAAAAAAGTTCATGACTTGGAAATACCCTTGTCACCATAATGACAAAGGCCTATGCAACGTTCATCATCTTCGTCTGTCACAATCTTGAAAATCTCCTCTTTTCTTAACTTTCTTGTTTCCATTTGTTGAGTGTAATTTATGTAAAACAATCTGCTCGTTTTACGCTCAAAAACCACAAGTATATAGATCGTGATTTTTAGTAAGAAAGTGGATATTGATCCCACAGGGATTGATGCACAGTCACTACTTAATTCAGATTGAACTTTGTTTAAGAACCGAAACTATTTAATGGAAATAATATGGAAAATTAAATTAAATTTGAAAGACTAACAATAAATAATAAACAAGACCAAAATGCAGAAAATTAGAATTCAAGAATCTAATGACTAGAGATCACATTCCCTCTATCTTGCCTCCCTCCTATTTTATTAATCGAATTGTGTCTCACCTAAGATATTCAAATGTATTAACTATCCTCTCTTAAGGTGCAATTAATTGTCCCTAATCAAATTAAATAAATTCAGTTGAAAGATCTGTCAACCTACCTAATAACTCCACCAATTTAACTAGTTATTAAGCTATCCTGTGAGTGATCAATTGAATTAGCTGAGATCTCTCTTTTAACTAATCAACCAACGTGATGATTGCATATTTATATATTGCCAACTCTTGTTGTACAATCTTACACAAATAATCTTACTCACTCTCTCGATTTATTGCAAGATACAAATATAATCAACAATCACCAAAGACAACTTTCATTCAATCCAATAAAATAGGAGTTTAAGCAAAATAGTTCAAAAGCAATCCCTAAAAACAAATCAGCCAATCATGGTCTCCATATCATCACCAACACTCAAATATTGCATTCTACTAAGATTATAAGAGATAAAATTGACAAAAATTGAATAAGAAAACTCCTTCTCTTCTTTGTTAAAATCTGGAATTTTTAATATTGATGTGCTATTTTCCCAATTGTTGTTGACAATCCTTGAAATTTTACCTTCCTCAGGACTCAAAACTTGTATTCTTCACTCAAGGAGACTCTTTTCTATGGATCATCCCCTTTAATCCATAGAGGTTTAATATGTTATATAGTCCTAAAAACGTAAAATTTAACTGAACCCCGCAGAATGTCTTAGGTTAAACTTCCCACGATCGTTGGAATTTGCATGATTCCCAAGATCGTGGGATTTTGCAACAGAAAGTTTCCTTTTCTCTTCTCCCCTTTGATCTCTAGCTCAATCTGCAAGTTGCTCAATCTTCCATCCTCCATAAAAATAATCAATTCTTACCCTAAATTAACATCAAACATAAAAGAACAACTATGAAAATCAAACTAAATAAAAATATACAAAATGAATCCTAAATTACAAAAATAATAAACTGTTATGCAAGAAACACATGCCAATCACTTAAAAAAACATAGACTAATGCACAACTATCAACATCCCTGATAGTAGTGTTTTGTATGATGTTTTAGGGTTTAATTTGTTATGAATTTTGTGTTAAATTCAGTGTTGAGTATACATTTAGGGTTTAATTAGGTTAGTTTTTATGTTTAAGTGTTTTTATGGGTTAGTTTGAATTGTTAAGCTTAATTTGTATATTTTTTAGGTAACTTGATGTGTGTGCTAGTGTTGCAAGGTAAACAGGGAACAATGTGAAGATTTAAAGAGTTTTAGGCTAAAAGACATAGGCCATAATCGTGCACATTGGCCACGATTGTGACAGAAGAGGAAGAGCCAGCAGTAGCCAGGCCACGATTATGCACCAGGGGCCACGATCATGACAGAGAGCTTCAGGTTAGGCCACAATTGTGCACTCTAGGCCATGATCGTGACTGAAAGGTTTGCATCGGGCTAACATGAAAACTTAATTTTTTGGTGGTTTTTTGAACCATTTCGACCCTAAATTTGAACTAGGGTTGTTACAAAATAAATAGAACAATATCTAGTAGCCACCAACAGTTCTTAAAGAGCTGTGCAAAAAAAGGGAGGTTCTGTAAAAATTTGAGAGACTCCTAGAGAGAAATGAAGCGATTGAGGAAGGAGACGATGGAAGAGAGGCACGGAGATACGTTTGACGCGACGTACTTCCTAAAGTAGATGGTTTCCCACAGTTGCTACCATTCAGATCCATTCTGACTGTATTTTCTATTTTTTTAATTTCAGTTTTATTGATGTATGAGATTTGGATATTAATTAGGAATATTGTCGTTGATTGTTGATCTTTTGTCTAAACTCACTTTTGGGATTTTTGTTCTTGAGATTAATAAAATTTATTTGATTGTGTTTTATTCGATTTATTTGTTATTCAATTTCAATTCTTCATAACTTGGCAACAAACTAAGAGCGTGAGTCGGGTGAAAATCATCAATTTAGACTAACAAGAGTTAGGTAAATCGATAGGTAGAGAGTTGAATTAAACCAGTAGAGTTGTGTAACGAGAGATCGAGCATAGATTTTTGGTAGGTTAATAGACAACTTTAGAACTAATTTAAGTTTTGGACTAATTGCAGATTGAGATATCACAAGTCCCATAATTTGAATTAGGAATTATTAATTAGGGTTATGAATTATAACTCGAGAGAGAGTAATTCACCCTAAGACTATCTAAATAGGCCCTTTAAGTCGAAAATTACATAATTGGGTAGATTTTCTTTAGTTTCGAATTAATTCCCCCTTTCTCTTAATTGGTCATTTCTAGGTTGAGTTTTGGATTATTTGTGTGAGCTGGCTATTTTGTTCATTCTTTTAGTGCTTTAATTTCTCATATTTGATTCTTTATTAATTTTAAATTCTACAGTATTGTTTAATTAGGTATTGCGAACTTAGCTACTGTTAGATTTTACGACTAGTTCTCATCCTCGTGGGATTGACACTTTAGGTCCTAAAAAAATTACTCATGCACTTGCGATAATTACTAGGGTTATAAATGATAAAACTTAGTGCATGTAACCTTGAGCGAACAAGTTTTTGGCAACGTGGCCAAGGAAGGCATTGCCGGGCATGGGCGGTTTTTTTGCTGAATTGATAGAGTCGCACAATTGAGATGTCAGATTTAGACATAACATGTTTAGAACGAACCCTTAAAAAAGATCGACTAGAAGAAGAAGAAGAGATCAAGAAAGCACAAATGATCAAGGAATTCCAAAGAAATATGGATCAAGAAGTCAACCTTGGCAGGCAACAACAGAGGACCCTCATGGATTTTATGAGGCCATGGTTTAATCCTATGAACCAAGGAGTGGCTAGACCGCCTGTTCAACCAGTTTCCTTTGAAATTAAGTCATCCCTCCTGAACATGCTTCAATAGAATGTCCAATTCTATGAACTTGCAAATGAAGACTTGAACACTCACATCGTGAGTTTTCTCGAGATCTGTGATACTTTCCGGTATCACCAGATGTTAGAAGATGCAGTGATAATTAGGTTGTTTCCTTTCACGTTTAGGGATAGAGCGAATGCTTGGTATCATTAACTGACCACGCTAACATTGCAATATGGGGCCGGCTAGTGTGTACCTTCCTAAATAAATACTTCCCACTAACAAAGACCACCAAAATTATTAAGGAAATTACAAACTTCCAATAAGGTGATAGGGAGTCTATTTGTGAAGCATGGAAGCATTACAAGGACCTGTAGAGGAGATGGCCACACCATAATTTACCCAAGGAGTTCATGCTGTAAACATTTTACAACAGAGTGAACCCACATACTAGAGGCACCATTGATGCAGCATCGGGAGGATCGTTAATAAGAAAGACGGTCGATGAAGTAGAGGAATTATTAGAGGAGTGGCTAACAATAGCCGTTTATGGGCTAATGAACGTAGTAGGCAACCTACTAACTTTAGGGAGCAGAAGGGAGTTGTCATTGTCGATCAGATGATCGAAATGCAATCTAAAATTGATAACTTGAAGAGATAACTTAGTAATATGAAGGTGTCACCCTCAGCTACAGTAAAGGCCGAGCAATTGAAGTGTGGGCTATGTGGCCAATTGGATCACGATACGGTGGACTGCTATATGATGAGAGACGATAACTTGGAGCAAGTTAATTATATGGGGGCCCAATTTGGACATGGAGGGGGTAATAATCCCTACTTCAACACGTATAACCCTGGGTGGAAGAATCACCCAAGCTTCTCCTGGTCTAACAACAAAAATAGAGGGCAGTTCAAACCCCAAGGACAATCGAGCTTCCAACAGGACAAAACAAGCTCGATGGATTTAAAATTGGACAAAATTTTGGATAAGATAGGAAGAATGGAGGAAGCATATAAGAGGCTTGAGAGTAAATTCGAACAAGTCACAAAGAATCATGCTTCGTCTAGAATTCCAACATCTCTCTAGAATTTTTCAAACGTCAACTTTCCAAACTTAAACCAATCATGCCTTGAAGGTACACATTTATGATGCGTGTCAATTTGGTTACTCAGTTACATTACGTTTTCAACTAGGTTCTAGCTCTATTCATAAGGTCAGCAGAATAGTAATTTATTAAACTAACAATTTTTTTTGCTATTCGTTTTCATGAAAAATATTAGTTAAGCTACTTAACCTAAAAGAATGAATGTGATAATCTAAAGGGTGCCAAATTTACACTAAGTCTAAATTACACTGTATATTTATCCAAAGGCCCCTTATTTCACTAATTTCGTAGGCTAATGATCATTCACAACTTGATAGACTATGTTCCAAAATTAAATAAATTTTCCTCAGTCTAAGCCGTTGACAAATTCACACACTTCACACAATGTAACCTACTGCTATAATACAGTATGCAAAATTCACATACAAAAGAAAAACACATAATCCCTTCCCACACTTGAACAACACATTGTCCTTAATGTGAGAAGGAAACACACACTACACATATACGAAGGGTAAAGACAAAAACTTAAGTAACAAAAAATAGTTAAAATTAACAATAGAAATAATAACAATAACTAAAAAATAAACATAAAAATAAACAGAACAAAATTAAATTGAAGAAAATTTTTAGGTTAGACTTGGATCCTAAGGTGAAGGAGGTGGTGATGGTGTCGGAGGTGGGAGTTGAACACCTTGAGACTCTGCATGAATCACCAACAGTTTATTGAAAGTAATACTACTATCTCTAACATTTTCAAACAAAATCTAACTATTTGCTAGTTTATAGTCCTTAGCTTGACCTTTAATTTAGGAGGCATTTTTAAGTTACCAGAGACAAGGAAATTATTTCTTTATCTATGGGAAGTGCTCCTCCAAAATATAGCTTGCACCAGTGCCCATTGACCTTAAAAGTCTCTTTATTAGCATTTTCTAATTATAGAGCCCCATGATCAAAAACTTGAATCACCGTGAATGGTCCACTCCATCTAGACTTCAACTTCCCTAAAAATGGCCTTAACTAAGAATTACATAGTAGAATGGTGTCCCCTACTTTGAATTCCTTTTGCTTGAGATGAGCATCATACCATTTCTTAACCTTTGCTTTGTAGAGTTTGGCACTCTCATGAGCATTAAAACAAAACTTCTGAAGTTCGTCCAGTTATAGAAGTCTCTTTTCGTCAGGTTCCTCCCAATCAAAGTTTAAAGCTTTGATCACCCAGTATGCTCGATGTTCTAGTTCAACTGGCAGATGACATGCTTTCCTATACACGAGTCTGTACGGAGTTTTTTCAATGGGTGTCTTAAAAGTTATCCTATCCTATAGGCCTATAAAGCATCATCCAGCTTTGTTGCCTAATCTTTTTAGGAATTGCTCACTGTCTTTTCTAGAATTCGTTTTAGCTCTTAGTTGACAACTTCCATTTGGCCACCAGTTTGTGAATGGTAAGGCGTAGCCACTCAGTGGCGTAATCCATATCGTTTTAGGAGGGCATCAAAAGATCTATTGTAAAAATATGTGCCTCCATCAATTATTATTGTACGTGGCACTCCAAATCGATTAAATAGTTGTTTAATAAACTTTTGCACCACCTTCCCATCATTAGTTAGAGATGCTATCGCTTCGACCCATTGTGAGATGTAATCAACTCCCACCATAATGTACATGTTCTCCATTGAAGATAGAAATGGACCCATAAAATCAATGCCCCAGATATCAAAAACCTCTACCTCTTGAATATTTGATAATGGCATCTCATCCCTCTTGGATATGTTACCTATCCTCTGGCATCGATCACATTGTGCCACATAGGTTTATGCATCCTTAAACAGTTGTGGCTAGTAAAATCCACTTTCAAGTATCTGAGCTACCATTTTGTTGGCTCCAATATGTCCAGTATATTGATTCTCATGACATTGCTTAAGGATGTCTAACATTTCCTCGTCTGGAACACAACGTCACATTAACCCATCTGTATAAGCTCTATATATGGTTGGCTCATCCTATATATACGGTTACAATTATGCAAGAACTTCTTCTGTTACTGGTAAGAGAGATTTGAGGGAAGTTTACCACTGGCCATATAATTGGCGATATCTGCAAACCATGGTGTAGTCAAGCTCTCGAGAAACATTAGAGTTTCATCAAGGAAATTCTCGTTAATATCATTACTTAGCTTGCATTCCCCTCCTTTAAGTTTAGATAGGTGGTCAGCTACCACATTTTCAGCTCCCTTTTTATCTCACACTTCTAAGTCAAATTCTTGCAAAAAGTAACACCTATCGAATTAACTTGGGTTTTGTATCTTTCTTATTGAAAAGGTATTTCAATGCTGCGTGGTCGGTGAATACAATCACCTTTAATCCTAAAAGGTATTGTTGAAACTTATCATACGCATACACTATAGCGAGTAATTCCTTTTCTGTAGTGGTGTAATTCAGTTGGGGTCCTGCAAGAGTCTTACTAGCATAGTAGATTGCAAGCAACTTCTTTTCTTTCCGTTGATGCAAAATGCAACCTATGGCCTGACCACTTTTATCACACATCACTTCAAACGGCAACGTATAGTCTAGAGTTGATAAAATTGGTGCTAAAATTTATGCCTCGTTTAGAGTATTGAATGCAGACATACACTTATCATCAAACACGAAGGGTATATCCTTGACTAAGAGGTTTGTTAAAGGTCTTCCAATTTGTGAAAAATCCTTGATGAAACGACAGTAGAACCCAACATGACCTAAGAATCCTTGCACGCCTTTTACATTACTTAGTGGTGGGAGCTTTTCTATCACCTCTGTCTGTGCTCTGTTGACTTTGAACCCTTGATGTGAGATTTTGTGGCCTAGCACTATCCCTTCTTATACCATAAAATGACATTTCTCTCAATTCAGCACCAGATGTAATTCTTCACACCTTTGAAGAACTCTATCCAAATTAGTTAAACATATTTCAAAAGAGTGTCCAAAGACTGAAAATTCATCCATGAATAACTCCATTATATCTTCTATCATGTCCGTGAAAATTGATATCATGCATCTCTGAAATATGGCTAGGGCATTGCAGAGTCCAAAGGGCATCCATCTGTATGCAAACGTACTATAAGGGCAAGTGAATGTGGTTTTCTCCTGATCATCAGGGTAGATAAAAATTTGATTAAAGCCTAAGTATCCATCTAAAAAACAATATAACGAATGGCCAGCTACCCTTTCTAGCATCTGGTCTATGAATGGGAGAGGAAAGTGATCCTTCTTAGTGATCCTTCTTAGTCACTAAGTTAAACTTTTGATAATCTATGCATACTCTCCATCCCGTGACTACTCTTGTAGAAATTATTTCTCCACTTTCGCTTTCTATCACCGTCATTCCTCTCTTTTTAGCTACGCATTGCAATGAGCTGACCCACTCACTATCAGATATGGGATAAATTATCCCTACATTGAGGAGTTTAATGATTTCTTTCTTGATTACCTCCTTCATATTAGGATTCAACCTTCGTCGACGCTCTTGCACCGTTTTACGACTGTCCTCCAAATTTATTCAGTGCAAGAAAACATTTGGACTTATTCCTCGAATGTTAGCAATTTGCCATCTGATAGCTTTCTTCTGCTTCTTGACGACCTCCACTACCTTACTTTCCTATTTTTCACTCAATTGGTTGGAGATTATTATTGGTAAGGTTTTACCTTTACCAGGAAAGGTATACCTCTGGGTGTACAGGTAAAGGCTTAAGTTCTAATATCAGAGGCTTCTCTGAGGATGGTGGAGTGGGTGCTTCAGTCCAAACTAATTTGTTTTGATGTAGTGGAACATTTGTCCCCTCTATCTCATCATCTTTTGTAGATTCAGGATTTTGGTGTTCATTCTCAACTTCTGCTTCCAAAGACTTCACTTCTGTAATGAAACTCTCAATTTCTTCTCGCAGTTGGTGATCCAATATTCCGAACTTCATGCATGCACTAATCGTTTTTGGATTCTTTAAGGCCTTATTCATATTGAATTCAACCTGATCTTCTCCTATTCGAAGTGTCAATTTATCTTCATGAACATCAATTATGGCCTTCCTCGTATTCATAAAAGGTCGACCTAAGATCAATGGGTAGTTCTTGCTTTCCTCAAAATCTAGAACCACAAAATCTACTAGAATAATGAACTTGTCCACTCGCATCAATACATCTTTCACTATTCCCAGCAGCGTTTTGATGGCCTGGTCTACTAATTGAATTAGCATCGAGGTAGGCTTCACCTCTCCCAGTCCTAACTTCCTGAATATTGACAAAGGCATAAGATTAATGCTAGCTACTAGATTGCACAAGCACTTAGTGCATTCCAGTTCACCAATCACATAAGGTGTTGCTGAAATTTCCTGGATCTTTCAATTTTGAAGGCATTTGACTGGTGACTATTGAACTATAAGTGCCAGCTAAAGCTACCATCTAATTTTTCTCCCAAGTATGCTTTTTAAATAATATATCCTTTAAAAAATTATCATATTTTGGCATATTTTCTAACGCCTCAACGAATACGAGATTTATCTATAGCGTCCTTAGCTTTTCAACGAACTTTGTAAATTGTTCATCTAACTTCTTCTTTTGCAGTCATTAAGGAAAAGGTACCTTGGGCTGATATGGCAGAGGTGCAACATATAGAGGGCATTCACTCATGTCCACTTCTTTATTCTTTTCTTGATTCTTCTATACTTGCTAGGCAGGCTCCTCTTTTGTCCTTATAGGCAGTTCAATTTCCTTCCTATTCTAAAGTGTGATAGCCTTTAGTTGTTCCTTTGATTTTTTTCTTGAGGTGCTAGGAACATTTCCAAGCTTCTGCATCGAAAAAGCGTTTGCCAGTTGACTAACTTGGGCTTCTAAATTATGAATGGAAGATGCATATCTCTTAGTGACTTGCTCAAATTTATCTTCCAACTTCTTGTGTGCATCATCTAAAGTACCAAGCTTATCTAGAATTCTATCCAATTTAGTTTCCATCGAGCTTGTCTTATCTTGCTGAAAGCTCGATTGCCGTTGAACCTTGAATTGCCCTCTATTATTGTTATTCGATCAGGAGAATTTAGGGTGATTCTTCCACCTAGGGTTATATGTGTTGGAGTAGGGATTATTACCCTCTCCTCATTTGAATTGAGTCCCTATATAATTACCTTACTCCGAGTTATCGTCTCTCCTCAGATAGCAGTCCACCGTATCATGATCCAATTAGCTATATAGCTCACACTTCAACTGTCAATCTTAGCTTGCATCAAGTTGTCAATCTTAGCTTGAATTTCCGTCATCTGATTGATAGCGACAACTACTTTCTGCTCCCTAAAGTTAGTAAATTGTCTACTGCGTTCACTTGCATATAAACAGCTACTGTTGGCCATCTCCTTTATTAACTCTTCTGCTTCATCGATCATCTTTCTTATTAACGATCCTCCCAACATAGCATCAATGGTGCCTTTGGTATGTGGATTCACTACATTGAAGAATGTCTGCAGCAGGAATTCTTTCGGTAAGTTATGGTGTGAGCATCTCCTATGCAGATCCTTGTAATGCTCCCACGTTTCATAAATAGACTCCCCGTCACCTTGAAGGAAATTTGTCCTTAATAATTTTGTTGGTCTTTATTAACGGGAAGTATTTATCTAAAATGGCACGTACTAACTATTCCCACGTTGTAATATTAACGCAGCTCAGTGAAGGATACCAAGTCTTTGCTCTATCCCTAAGCGTAAAAGGAAACAACCTAATCCTCACCATATCTTCCGACATTTGGTAATACCGAAATGTATCACAGATCTCAAGAAAACTCACGATGTGAGCATTTGGGTCTTCGTTTGCCAGTCCATAAAATTGGACATTCTACTGAAGCATATTCTGGAGGGCTAGCTTAATTTCAAATGAGACCGCTTGAATCAGCAGTCTAGCCACTACTTAGTTTGCAGGATTAAACCCTGGCCTTATAAAATCCATAAGGGTCCTCTGTTGTTGCCTACCAGGGTTAACTTCTTGATCCATGTTTCTTTAGAATTCCTTGACCATTTGTGCTTTCTCGATCTCTTCTTCTTCTTCTCGTCGAGCTTTCCTAAAGGCTAAAGCTATATAACTACATTGCTTTCCCTGGCAACAATGCCAAAAACTTGTCTGCTCAAGGTTACATGCTCTAAGTTTTACTAATTATAACCTTGGTAATTAACACAAGCGCATGAGTCGTTCGTGTAGTACCTAAGATGTCAATCCCATGAGGAAGGGAGCTAGTCCTAAAATCTAAAGGCAGCTAAGTTCGCAATAAACCTAAGTAAATAAATAATGCAGAAATTAAATCAATCAATAATCAAATTTTTAGAAATTAAAATGCTACAAGATTGAACAAAATAGTAAACCACACAAATAATCTGAAACCCAACCTAGAAATAACCAAGTGAGAGAAAAGGGGATTCAATTCGAAATTAAAGAAAATCTACCAATTATGCAATTTCTGATTTAAGGGTCTAGATGGTCTTAGGGTGAATTTCTCTCTCTCAAGTTATAAATCTTAACCTTAATTCAAATTATGGAAATTGCAATCTCTCAATCAGCAATTTAATAGTAGTGTTTTGTATGATGTTTTAAGGTTTAATTTGTTATGCATTTTATGTTAAATTGAGTATTGAGTACGCATTTAGGGTTTAATTAGATTAGTTTTTATGTGTAAGTGTTTTTATAGGCTAGTTTGAATCTTTGAGCTTAAATTGTATATTTTTGAGGTACCTTGATGTATGTACTAGTGTTGCAAGGAAAAAAGGGAAGAATGGTGAAGATCTGAAATGTTTCGAGCTAAAAGACACAGGCCATGATTATGCACAGTGGCCACGATCGTGATAGAAGAGGAAGATTCAGAGGCAGCCAGGCCACGATCGTGCACCAGGAGCCATGATCGTGATAGAGAGTGTTAAGTCAGGCCACGATCGTGCACTTCAGGCCACGATCGTGATAGAAAGGAAAAAGTACCAGCCACTATAGTGGCAGGCAGGGCCACTATCGTGCCCTGTGACAAGCTGACATGAAAACTCAAAATTTGAGTGATTTTTTGGACCGTTTAGACCACAAGTTTGACCTAAGGCCTCCACAGAATAGATAGAACATGATGTGACAATTGCCAACAGACATTAGAGAGTCAAGAGAGCTACACAAAAGAAAGATTCTGCCAAAAATTCCAGAGAGATTTTTCTGTTTAAACTTACCTTCGAGTTTTTGTTCTTGAGATTAATAAAATTTATTAGATTGCATTATTATTCGATTTAGTTGTGATTCAATTTGAATCTTCATAACTTGGCAATAAATTGAGAGGGTGAGCCGGTGAAAATCATCGATTTAAATTGACGAGAGTTAGGTAAATCAATAGGTAGAGAGTTGAATCAAACCAATAGAATCGTATAACAAGAGATCAGGCGTAGATTCCCAGTAGGTTAAAAGACAGTGTTAGAACTAATTTAAGTTTTGGACCAATTGCGGATCAAGAGATTGCAATTTCCATAATTTGAATTAGGTATTATTAATTAGGGTTAAGAATTATAACTCGAGAGAGAGTAATTCACCTTAGAATCTTATAAGCCCTTTAAATTAGAAATTATATAATTGGGTAGATTTTCTTTAATTTCGAATAAATTCCCCCTTTTGCTCAATTCGTCACTTCTAGGTTGAAATTTGGATTATTTGTGTGAGTTGGCTTTTTTTCATTCTTTTGGTGCTTTAATTTCTCATATTTGATTCTTTATTAATTTTAATTTCTACAGTAGTTGTTTAATTAGGAATTGCGAACTTGGCTACCATTAGATTTTAGGATTAGTTCCCTTCCTTGTTGGATCAACACCTTAGGTACTACGTGAACTACTCGTATGCTTGTGGAATTTACCGAGGTTATAAAAGTAAAACTTAGCGTGTGTAACCTCAGGCGAACACAATTGGTCAAAAACCAAAATTAGTTTTAAATTTGTCTATTAACCTACGGGAATCTATGCTCGATCTCTTGTTACATGACTCTACTGGTTTGATTCAACTCTCTACCTATCGATTTAACTAACTCTCGTTAGTCCAAATCGATGATTTTTACCGGCTCACCTTTTTAGTATTTTGCCAAGTTATGAAGAATCAAAATTGAATCACAATTTAATCGAAATAAAACATCATGAAATAATTTTCGTTAATCTCAAAAATAAAAAATAACCCGAAGGTGAGTTTGGACAAAAGATCAACACTTAACAATAGCAGTTCCAATCAATATTCAATCTCAAACATTAATGAAATCGAAATAAAAAATAAAAAATACTATTGAAACGGATCTCAGAGGTCGTGATTGCGAGAAACTGCCTGTCCCGAGAAATACTTTGCATCAAACTTATCTCCGTGCCTCTCTTCCTTCGTCACCTTCCTCAATCGGTTAATTTCTCTCTAGGTTTCTCTTAGATTTTTTGCAGAAACTCACTATTTTGCTTACTTTTGAGTGATTTTTCGAAACGGTCCAAAAAATCACTCAAAATTTAAGTTTTCGTGTCAGCTCGACGTACGGCAAGATCATGGCCCTACTTGCCACAATCGTGGTTAGTGATTTATCCTTTCTGTCACGATCGTGGCTTGAAGTGCATGATCGTGGCCTGACTTGACAGTCTTTATCACAATCATGGCCCTTAGTTCTCATGATCGTGGGATTATGCAACAAAAAGTTCCCTCTTCTCTTCTTCTTTTTGATCTCTAGCTCAATCTCCAAATTGCTCAATCTTCCTTTCTACATAAAAATAATTAATTATTACCCTAAATTAACATCAAACATAAAAGAAAAACAATTAAAATCAAACTAAATGAAAATATACAATATGAATCCTAAACTACAACAATAATCAACCGTTATGCAAGAAACACATACCAATTACTTAGAAAAATATAGACTAATGTACAACTATCGCCATACACTCACAAATAGGTTAAGAATCTCTTAAAACATAAAATTGAGATCAAATTCTTTCTTTAAACCAATCAAACACTTATAACACATAAAAACATTAACAGGAACATAGTTCTAAGCTTATACACATGATAATCATTTAGAAAACATCTAAAACACGCTTAGAAACCTAGAAAATGTCTTATAATCTACGTCTATCAACTATTAAATCAATTGGCCTATACAATGTACTAAGGAAGTGTATGATCAACTCGTAACATTGCAAAATTCAGTCATAAAGGATAATCTTTTGCAAATCATAATAAATGGCCTTATTTAGAATATAGATCATTTGTTATATCTTTTGCTTTTTATATGGCTTGCTTTTAAGTGAAGAACTAATCTGATAACTGAAACTAGTACAGTAGAATTATTCCAATCCACAGGTTTCTATGCTTCAAATTTCACAACACAAAAAGGTGACATGGAGGATGAAATCGTAGTGGTTGTGGCAATCATGGTGGTAGTAACTTCTTCAATCATCATCCTAATCAAACTGCTCCTAAAAGTACATTAGTAACATGCTATAACTGTAATTATATTGGTCATGTAACTCCCTAATTTCCTTCTCCAAAATATACTAAGAAAACCTATAATCTTATACCTAAATGATCTAGTCCTATTACCACTACTTCTCAAACAACCCAAATAATTATATATATTAGAAGCTGATGCTACTCATCATCTAATTCCTAATCATAATAATTTGACCCTTCATAATGAATATCATGGTCCTAATGAGATTAAAATTGGAGATGTTAAAACACTCTTATGTTATCGTGCTTAAATTTATTTAGATTTAATTTTTTCTAATGTACTTGAATCATAACTAATACTATATACTAATGGATAGCATTATTATGCTTTTTTATGATTGTTTTAACAAATAATGTTTGATTTTATTCCTTACCTACAAATCTGAAGTCCTTAATGATTTCATCAAATTTAAACATATTGTTGAAAAGTTCTTTAGGATACAAATAAACAATTTCAATCTCATTAACAGGTTGAGTACCATGATTTTTCCCATTACCTTTCTGAAAATGGTATCTCACATCGTAGATCATGTCTTTACAGACTAGAATAAAATGGCTATGACAAACATAAACATCTCCATATAGTTGAAATTAAGTTGTCTTTATTAAATCAAGATCTCCTTCTATATAAATTTTGGATATAATTTGATTCAGTTGTTTATATTATTAACAAATTGCCTAATCTTATTTTAATTAAGCCAATTCCAAGCTTCAAATTATTCAAAAGTAAACCTAATCCTTATGAACATAAAATCTTTGGTTTTTGTGGTATACATAATTATGACCTTACGCTTTAAGTAGATTTGCGATATACGCAGCTAAGTGTGTCTTTCTTGGCTACAACAAAATCCATAAAGGACATTATTATTTTAATTTATCTATTCAGTAAGTTTTAATCTCACATTATGTGGTCTCTGATGAACAAATCTTCCCTTACAAAGATGATGATGTAAGTTAACGTGTCCAAAAGTCCACTCCAATAATACTCCTTCCTAAGTTACCGGCAGATATAAATTCCCCATCCTTTACCCAATATGATAACTGGTAAAAAAATCACATTTCCATTCCATTAGTTACACCACTAACCACTGATGTTACACCAACCACGACTTCTCCTTCATCATCAACTAATATTTCTCTTATTGTCGATTTGACCAAATTTTCGATAACATCTATTTTATTAGCTTAATTCCTCTTTTAGCTTAAAGACATCATCTTATGATCATAAGGTCTTAAATTGTTTCACTTAAGACATAAGCTTTTTTATCTACTTTCTCCCAAACAATTAAACAACTTAAATGGTGTACAGGTATGGCTGAGGAAATTGATGCTTAATTGATAATTATACTTTGTACTTGGTGCCATTTTATGATCAATAGAACATCATCAGATGCAAATAGGTGTTCAAAATTAAATATCATATAGATGGTATGTTTGATAGACATAAGGTAAGCCTCATTGCCAAAGGTTTTCATTAATAACTTAATATTGATAACCATGATGCATACAACCTAATTATTAAACTAGCTAATTTGCATCTTATTCTTAGTCTTGCTATATCATGTGGCTGGTCTAATAAACATTTAGACCCTTCCAAGCATTCCAACATAACAATTTATAGTAAGCTATTTATACGTATCAGTCGTAAGGTTTTGTTGATCAAAGTCATCGTACTTATGTTTACAAACTACAAAAGTTATTGTATGGACTCAAACAGGCAACTCACCAGTGGTATAAATGTCTTACACTTTAATTACTCAAGCTTGGATTTAGAGGTTTGAAAACTGACTACTCTCTTTTTCACTTCACTAGTGAAAACGTTCAATTATATTGTCTCATTTATATTGACAATATTATACTATATAGGACTAACTTAAAGGAAATCTCTTATTAAGCAATTGAGCTCTAAATTTAAAAATAAGATATTGGTCAATTGCATTACTTCATAGGTGTGATGTCTACCTAGGTAGATTCAAGATGGTTATTAATTTAGTTTAAATACATTAGTGATCTATTAGCAAAAGACAAAATATAAAATTCCAATATAATCAACATTCCAATAAGTTCAAAGAATAAGCTCTTTACTGATTTATATCAATTTGTTATAGGAGGGTTGCAATATTATCATCAATAAGACCTAACATTTCTTTTTCTATCAAAAACGTATCTTAGTTCATGCATGCTTCCAAAGACATTCATTAGTTGGGAATAGTTCCCTAATATCCTAAAGGATCTCACAGGGCAGTTCTTATCCTTTATTCGCACATTTTAACCCAAGGCCATTTTCCATGCCTTCACCCCTATCTCTTAAAATTTAGATGTAAAGTCAAGCTTTGAAAGGCCTTTCCAAGGTTCCTTTCTTGTTTAGAGCTTAAAGAACTAGTGTAAACCATAAGCTTTCTATGAGCAAGCAACACATAGTCTCTTGCTCATCTATGGAATCAAAATATCAAGCATTTGTTTCATTGGATAATAAGTTACATGTATCAATTAATGATATTCCCACTGCCTTATATGATAACTTAAGTGCCACATACTTGACTACTACTTCAATCTTTTACTCACTTTATTGATGAAAAAGTTAACATGAAAAAATTATGTGTGAAGTACATACCAACAAGTCACCAAATTGTTGATCCTCTCGTGAAACTGTTAGTAAAAGATTGGTTTACTACTCTAAGGCATAAATTGACTATTGCTACTTTCCATGATCAACTTGTCGGAAGGTGATCAGAATTATCATTTTTTTGACATTGAAAGTGTAAAAGATATGTGCTAATACTCTTCTAGTTAATTTTTGTATTCCTTAAATTAATGGGAACTTATCAGTTTATTATATCTAATTAACTGTTGTGCTTTACAAATAATTAAGCCATTAAGACAAAAGAGGCCATTATTCATAAACATTGTTTCTTTCAATAGATACTCTAATTATGGAATTATTAGGTCAATAAAGGAAGTTAATTTTGCTAGAGAAATGATCTTAAGATTGAGCTCTAGCCTTGCTCATAATTAGAAGATAAGCTAATATATCAAATCCACTTCCAACTTTAGGTTTTAAAACTTTGAGGCTCATGACTTCAGCATTACTTATTCTTATCCTATCCTCATTTCTTTATCCTAGTACTAGTTTATAGTACCAATAGGACTTCGTGATCTGGTTTGCTTTAATTTCCCTTTGAAGGGTACTGATATAATTTTTTTACGTTTTGAAAAATAATACACTAAAATAATCCTAAATATAAGGCAAAAATAAATATTTTTATTTAATATTGCATCTAAGTAAAATTGAGTCTTAATATCATAATTTAAAAAATGAGAGAAATTAAAATAACATATTTTTTTAAAAAGAAAATAATTTTAATATAAAATAAACCTGAGGTATCTATATAAACAATTTTTTCCCAATAAAAAAGGAACCCCTAAGGCTATGTTTAGTTGGGAGTTTAATAATGGAATGGAATAGAATGTAATATTATTCCATCGTTTAGGAGAAGGGTTTATAATGGAATGGAATCGTATAGGATGCAAGAGGAGGGTTGTTAGGTTAGCCATAGATGCATGCATCACATGTATGCTAATGCAGTGGAAGTGTCAGAATCAAGGTTCCGATACCATGACAACCCAAAAACCACAAGATCATACATGCATGCAAGGATATGTAAAGAACTTGAAATATAAAAACATTTTTACCTTTGTTTCTCCTCCTTTCTTGTTTCTTCTCCTTTTTTGGGTTGTCGCAAACACCAAACCCTTCCTTAATCTCCCAAGAACACGTAAAAATAGAAGATGAAACAATGTGTAATGGTTTTAGAACACCAAACTTGTTGAATTTAAGTAGATGTTCAAATGGGAGATAGATCAAGGTTATCCTATATGCATGTTAATTTATACAACAATTGCATAAGTTGCATAAAGATAAATCAAGAACTCTTATCACTCTCTCTAGAAATCTTTTAGAGTCTTTTCTCTCTCACTTGAGTGTGTAAGGAGTGGAAGAAGCTTATATACATAAGTGAAGAACTCACTTATATATCAATTCATAGCTTTTGTCACGATCGTGACCTTGTTGGCCACGATCATGGCCTATCTCGCCTTTGGTCACGAACGTGGCCCTATGAGTCACAATCGTGGCCTGCTTAAAATGGCCATACACACTTTGTTTTTCATCTGATCTTTTATACGTGTGACCCTTAGGTTCCCACTTATTTTAGACACCTGAATCAACTTTTAATTCAATCAAATCATGAAGGGTTTCATGATGCCAATTTTCTAGAATATAAGTGGATTAACACATGAACTCGTCGATAGTTAATTATCCATCTTATGAACCTTTCCATAGATGATTACTGTGCAATTCATCCTTTCACCATACTATACACCATTTGGTTCAGAGTATGGGCTATGTGTCAACTCCCACTAGACGGGCTACATCACATCTAGTCCAAGTGATGTTAGTTCTTATCCTGGGATCTCATTACTCTATATGTTATTGAATACTCTCATTTTGCCACATAATTGCTCTGGCCAGAGACTCCTGAGTAATGATCCTGACAAGAGGTCATGGGTATCACCTCCTTCTATCAAGAGTGTTGAATCCTTTATTAGCTACCCAATTACCTTCAAATACAAATAGTTATACCCAATCACCACCTTAAGAGCGACCTCATCTTGAGGTAACAAAGAATGATGTCAAAGTACAGGATTCATATCCAAGATATCCTTGAGTACCTCAAGTATAAGGATATTTGCACCATTGCTATGATGAGATTAATCACTGGCATTCGATAGATCATCTATATGATAATCTTATAGTGGGTCATCTGATGTACTTACTACTCTTAGTAAGCATCCGCATGTTAACTTTAAACAACTTATGCTTACAGTTTGTGAGATCCACTGCTTAATTAAATCAAAGAGTATAACATGTGCTAGTCTGTCTAGATTAATAATGTCCTATCTTATTGATCCTCTAACTAGGGATTATTAAGATACTAAAATAATTGCACTTGATAAGAATCTCATTATTATGATCTCATCATGATTTCCTTCATTTTATGTTTTCTATCACGGACTTCATTAATTCTATTTAAGATCAATATCAATTCATATATAAACAAATATCAAATCAATGAAAAATGCCTTTCGCTTTATTAATCAAAATAAAGTTTGTACAAAAGTGCTAAGGTTGATTGCCTTTAGAGTACTACTCTAACAAACTCCCACTTGCACTAAAGCAATCACCTTTGTATCTAATACCATAGGCGAGTAAACAAGAATCAAATTTTTCTTAAGGAAGTGGCTGAGTCAAAGGATCAACAATGTTCTGATCTGTGAGGACTCTCTCTATCTTCACATTACCTCAATCAATTATCTCCCTGATCAGGTAATATCTCCTGAGTACGTGCTTGGACCTCTGATGAGACCTCAGTTTTTTGGCTTGCGCAATAGCCCTATTATTATCATAGTACAACAATATTAGGCCTACTATGCTAGGAACCACTCCAAGTTCTATGTCAAACTTCTTAATCTAAACAACTTCTTTTTTCACTTCTGCAACTGCAATGTATTCTAGCTCGATGTTGAATCTACAGGAATCTCTTGTTTGGAACTCTTCTAACTGACTACTCCCCCATTTGGTGTGAAAACATAACCTGACTAAGATTTAGAGTAATCCTAATCACATTGAAAACTAGCATTTGTATGCCCGCTCACTACAAGATCTTCATTTCCATATATTAAGAATACATCCTTGTTCTTCTCAAATACTTTAGGATATTCTTGACAGCCACCTAGTGACGCTCACCAGGATCTGATTGATATCTGCTCATAATACTTAGAGCATATGATATATTGGGTCTTGTACATAACATAGCATACATGATTGATCCTACTACTAAAGCATACTGGATCATACACATACGAGTCCTTTCATCTTGTGTCTTGGGACACAAAAATTTTGAGAATTTTATTCCATATGTTATTGGAAGAGACCCTCTCTTGGACTGCTCTATGCTAAACCTACTTAGCACTTTGTGTATATATATTGACTGTGAAAGACCTAATAACTTCCTTGATCTATCTCTATGGATCTTTATTCCCAATATATAAGTTATTTCTCTAAGGTCTTTCATAGAACCATTCCGAGACAACCAAACTTTGACTGATTGCAAACTTGAGACATCATTTCCTATTAGTAATATGTCATCAACATATAACACAAGAAATATGATAGCACTCCCACTAACCTTCTTGTACACACAAGGTTCACTAGGATTTTGTGAGAAACCAAACTCTTTGATTGTCTCATCAAATCAGATGTTCCAACTCCTAGAAGCTTGCTTCAATCCATAAATGAATTTTTGAAGCTTACATACCTTTCTGCCAATGCTGGATTGAAGTCCTCAAGTTGGATCATATATTCATCCTCAACTAGGTTTCCATTTAAGAAAGTTTTCTTCACATTCATAATTATAATGAGCAACAATGGCTAGGAGTATTCTAATGGATTTAAGCATAGCTATGGGCTAAAATGTCTCATCATAGTTAACTTTTTGTCTTTGACAATAACCTTTAGCAACTAGCCTCACTTTATAGGTAATTACATTACCTTCTATGTCGATTTTCTTCTTGAAAATCTACTTGCACCCTATGGGTCTTAACCCTTCGGGTAGGTCAACCAAAGTCCATACTTGGTTTTCAAACATGGAATCCATTTCAGATTTTATAGGTTGAAGCCATTTTTCAAATTCTGAACTGTTCAGATCTTTTTCATAGGTTGTAGACTCATTGTCCTCTATGAGCAATATGTCATTATGTTCACTTATCAGAAATCCATATCTCTAGAACATTGTGTATCCTATTTGACCTATGAACATTTTATGTGTCAGAAGGTTCAACTGTTGTCTCATCTCTATGAACAACAATTTTGGGTTCATCTACTTGAGCATTATGAACTTCATCAAGTTCAACTTTGCTCCCACTGTCTTCTCTTAGAAAAAACTCTTTCTCTAAAAAGACAACATGCTTTGAGAGAAACACCTTTTTCTCTAAGGCATTATAGAACTAATATCCAATTGTTTCCTTAGGATATCCTATAAACAGAAATTTATCAGATTTCACTTCAAGCTTGTCTGATTGAATCTGCTTCACATAAGCCGAACAATGCCAAACTTTCATAGGAGAAAGATAGGGCTTTTTATTAGTCCATATCTCAAATGGAGTAAGTTCAACTGCCTTTAAAGGGACTTTGTTTGTCATATAAATAGCAGTCTCGAGTATATAACCCCAAAAGGATTTCGTTAGATCTACTAAGCCCATCATCGACCTTACTATTTCTAACAAGCTTCAGTTTCTCCTTTTAACTACACCATTTTGTTGTGGTGTGTAAGGTGGAGTCCACTGGGATACTATCCCACTATCTTCGAGATAAGTTAGAAATTCCTCATTTAAGTATTCATCATCTTGATCTAATTGAAGTGTCTTAATACTTTTATCGAGTTGTTTCTACATCATGTCTAAATTGTTTGAACATTTTAAACGCTTTAGACTTGTATCTCACTAGATAAACATGCCCATATTATGAATAATCATCGATAAAAGTAATGACCTCTGGCATGAATGGACATCAGATCACATACATCAGAATATACTAGGTCTAATAACCCATTCATTTATTCACCCTTTCCTATAAAAGGTAATTTAGTCATCTTGCCTAACAAGTAAGATTCACATGTGTCATATGATTCATAATCAAATGACCATAGGCTATCGTTGTTGTGTAGCTTAATCATGCGTTTCTCACTTATATTGCTAAGTCGAAAATGCCATAAGTAAGATGATTTTATGTTATCTCATTTTTGTCTTTTATTGTCATTGATACTCAAAACTGGATTGGACATATCTAATATGTAAATTCCATTGCACAATGTAGCAATACCATACAACATTTCATTTAACTTAATTGAACAACCATTGCTTGAAAACGTTAAATGAAATCTCACTTTATTAAGACATGAAACAGATACAATATTTTTAGTCACAACAGGTACATAATAGCAATTTTCCAAAATTAACTCTAGCCCTCTAGAAAGATACAAAACATATGTCCCTATGGCTAATGTAGCAACTCTTGCTTCATTTACCACACATAGGTCCATTTCTCCCTTCTTAAGCAATCTACTATCCCTGAGACCCTGCATATCAACACATATGTGTGAGTCACATCTGGTATCTAATTTTCAAATGTTATGATCAAAAATAGTATTAACATCAATGACAAATATTATACCTGAAGTAAACGGTGGGGCATTTAATGCCTTCTTCTGCTTCATTGACTCCAGATAAGCTTTGCAGTTCCTCTTCTAATGTCCTTCCTTGTTGTAACGGAAGCATATCCCCTTTGGTGTTGTCTCTTTTGCCTACTTCTTGGCTACACCTCCCACTGGCTTCTTGGATTTCTTATTCTTCTTTTGGTTCTTCTTTTTGGAATTAGAAGCAGAGTCCACTAGCATCACAGCCTTACTGTCGTTCTTAACAATCTACTCATTTGTTTTGAGTAGATTAATTAGATTAAGTATCGTAGTGGATATTTGGTTCATCCGATAGTTAAGTACAAACTGTGAATAACTATCAGTCAAACTAGTCAGAATTAAGTCTATACTTAATTTATGATTCATTATGAAGCCCAAACTGGATAATCTCTCAATGTATCCATTCATCTTCAGCGCATACTGCACTAGAGATGATCCCTCATCCATCTTAGAATGAAAAGCAACCTTGAGGTCTCGAACCTTTTAAATCGAGCTTGCTCATCAAACAATTCCCTAAGATGGTAGACTATGGTATAAGCATCTATAGCCTCATACTGCTTTTGCAGTTCTGGTGACATTGAGTCCTGCATTATACAGCTGGCCAACTCACTATCATCCAATAGCTTCTTATAATCTTTCTAATCTTCATCAGATGGATCGACAGTAGGGGGATCAGAAAGTGGTTCATCTAGGACATATCCTAGTTTTTCATATTTAAGAACAATTCTCAAATTCCGTAGCCAATCCAAGAAGTTTGGTCCCGTAAGCTTGTTGGAATCTAATAGGGAGCGCAAGTTCACACTAGAAGACATCATGGTGATTCAATAACTTAGAAGAACAAGAGAAAGTGTTAGAATGTACATTAATGCATATCTATAAGGACTTTAATCACATGCATTATATGTCACATTATTCTGATTCAAATCTATAGCCATCACTATGAATTCAAGAAAACTTATAGTTTTCTTAATGAGTCAATATCCGATATCAGTAAGAATGACCTTGAGTTTGCCCAACAAGCCACCTTAGGTCAATCGATAGGTATTATTCATACCAATTGCATTCAATTATGCAACTATCGACTTATGCCATCAACTGTTGATTTAGTACACTCATTGGGTTACTAACTCTTGATTTGTATACATCCTATGTATATAACCTAACTTCGCCTCTATCCAAGTTGACCTTGCATTTACCCAACAAATCAACACTTCCAGTTAGGACTAACCCATTAATCTAGAAATCTAGTTTATATGGTTTTAACATATTCATGTAGAGCAGGCTCGGGTTAGCCCAACAACCTAACTCTAAAAGAACTTTGGTTCTTGCCATATCAATGGACCGCATAAATCCTAATATTTGGTTAAGGGATTTATCCTTTGGTCTCAACAATACTTGGATGATCTTCATTATGTATATCACATATACATTTTGATTATGGACAACTCAATTGAATTGATCCTACGTCCATAACTACCCTTAAAATGCATCTATTGCATGTATCACACAAAGGAGGTTTAATTTAGGTTGTGACTTAACTATGCATCTAAAGTTCGTGATTCGATTCAACTCTTGAACCTAATTAGGTACTAGTGTTAGTCTTGGCTAATCCGAATTATGAATATGATTCGATTAGGAACCCTAAAATTTAATTATTTTGGCGTTCAGATTAAACACTTTAATCCTAGTATATATGCCGTTTTTTTAGTCATACTAGAAATGTTATGCTCTACTTGGATTAATTCTAAATTAATCCTTAGGATTTCCAAAATTCTCATACATCAATTATTTATCTATAATATCCTTAGGTCATCTTGAATTTATCTAAACAATTTCGGCACCAACCAAAATTATCTTGACGGCTAAAATCGTCAAGATAAATAAGTTAACTTACTAGACACTAAAGAGTCTGATGTGATGTTTGAAATTTCTAGCACATGTATTAAGCATGTTATTTTCATTAAAAATAATACATTTCTTACCACATAAGAACCTTATTTATGTCTTATAACTGAAATACATACATTATAAGTCATTAAGTAAGTCAACTCCATCAACTTTTAAAAAGTTGACCAATGTTGACTTTGCCTTTATTTATTAATTGAATCAAATTCAATTAATTCTGTAAAAATTCTAGAATCTTATAGACTTTCTAAATGTTTCTAATAAAAAATTCTAGAACGTAATTCTTAGGAATTGTTTATTAATAAATAGGGATAAGTCAACACATCACATGTGTATGACATTTGTCACATTACTTCTAACACTAGTCAAATATTATAGCGTACATGCATAAGATAACCACTTTAACAACAAATGTCGTGCATCTCATACACGTGGAAACATCTCGTCTTGCATGCACATACATAAAATTTATAAAAACAATTTTTATAAAAATTAATATAGAATTTACATGCATACATGTTCATCACATTTCCAAAATTTCCTAGAACTTCATTCATGCATGAGGCTGAAACTAAATTCATAATAAAATAGCAAATGACATTAAATTGAATTTTATTTTTACAGAACCATAATATAACACCTTATAAACATTTCTATGAAAGAAAAATAGAAAAAACTGTAGAATTATTATGAAATTTTCAAAGTCAGCATATGCATTTAGTTTTTCGGAAATTCCCAGAAATCAACAAATGAACAGTCTGGATATTAATTCGAAATAAAATAGAAAACGACATTTAATTGCAATTTTATTTTTCAAAACCATAACATAACATCTTATAAACATTACGGTGAAAGAAAATCAGAAAACATTTTCTAGATTTTACACGAATTATTCAAAATCAACATGCATGTCAGTCATAACCCAGCAAACACTTTGCACATGTTCAATACATCATCTTTCACATGCATAAACTTGCCCTGATAACACTGTTGGGTTAGCCATGGATGCATGCATCACATGTATACAAATGCAACAGAAGTGTTAGAATCAAGATTCCGATGCCATGTGTGGATGGTAAAACCTATCTACTTATTTTATGCTTTAAAAAACTACAAGTGAACGAGTCATGACTTGTAGTTAAAAAGAGTGGATATCAATCCCACAAGGATTGATGCCCAGACACTACTTAATTTAGACAAGACTTTGTTTAAGAAACGAAATTGTTTAATAAAAATAATTTGGAAATTTTAAATAAAAATTAAAAGACTAACTTAAAATAATAGACAATACCAACGTGTAGAAAAATCGGAATTTAGGAATCTAAAGACTAAAGATTATTTTTTTCTGTATTTTGTCTCCCTCCTATTTTATTGATTGAATTGTGTCTCATCCTAGATTTCCGAATGTATTAACTACCCTCTCTCAAGGTGTAATTAATTGTCCCTAATTGAATTAAAGGGAATCAATTGGATGATCTCTCAACCTACCCAATGACTTGACCTATTCAACTAGCTATTAAACTATCCTATGGGTGATCAATTGATTAGCTGAGATCTCTCTTCTAACTATTTAATTAACATGATAATTATAAGTTTATAGGTCACCAACTCTCGTTGTACAATACCACACAAATTTATCTTACTCACTCTTTAAATTTTTGCAAGCTAACAAATAAAATCAACAATCATCAAAGACAACTTCATTCAATTCAATAAAATAGGAGTTCTAAAAAAATAGTTCAAAAATAATCCCTAAAACTAAATAAACCTAACATGGTCTTCATAACATCATCAACATTCAAATAAACTATTTTACAAAGAGTAGAAGAAGCAAGATTGATAGAAATTTGAATAAAAAGACTCCTTCTCTTCTTTGCCAAAATCTAGAAATTTTGGTGTTGATGTGCTATTTTCCTCAATCTTGATGATGATTCTTGGCTTCACTCCTTCCTCAAGGCTCCAAGAATGTGTTCTTTACTCCAAAGATGATGTTTCTACATAAGGGTTTCATCTCCCATTAAGATGGAGGTTTAATGATGCTTAAATAGTCCCAAAAACCCTAAGTTTAATGAAGCCCTGCATATTGTCTCAGATTATGATTCCCATGATCATGGGAATTGACATGATTCCCACGATCAAGGGAATTGGTCACAGAGCACTTCCGTTTTTCTTTTCCTCTTTGATTTTTAACTTAATCTCTAAGTTGCTCCATCTTCCTTCCTACACAAAAATAGTCAATTCTTACCCTAAATTAACATCAAACATAAAAGAACAACAATGGAAATCAAACTAAATTAAAACATCCAAAATGAATCCTAAACTACAACAATAATAAAAAATTATGCAAGAAAACACATGTCAATTACATAGAAAAATATAGACTAATGCACACCTATCACCATGACAACCCGAAAACCTTAAGATCATACATGCATGCAAGGATATGTAAAGATCATGAAATATAAAAACATTTTTACCTTTGTTTCTCCTCCTTTCTTATTTCTTCTCCTTGTTTATGTTGTTACAAACACCAAACCCTTCCTTGATCTCCCAAGACCACATAAACACAGAAGATGAAACAATGTGTAAGGGTGTTAAAGCACCATACTTGATGAAATCAAGTAGAAGCTCAATTGGGAGATAGATCAAGGTTATCTTGCATGCATATTGATTTATATAACAATTGCATAAATTGTATGAAGATAACTCAAGAACTCTTATCACTCTCTCTACAACTCTTCTAGATCCCTTTCTCTCTCACTAGAGCCCTTTCTCTCTCACTCAAGAACTCTTATCACTGTCTCTACAACTCTTCTAGACTGACTATGTCACATCTAGTCCAAGTGATGTTAATTCTTGTCCTAGGATCTCATTACTCTATATGTCATTAAAGACTCTCTTCATGACACATAATTGCTCTGGCCAGAGACTCCTGAATAATGATCCTGATAAGATGCCATGGGTATCATCTCCTTCTATCAGGAATGGTGAATCCTTTATTGACTACTCACTTACCTTAAAATATAAATAACTGTACCCAATCACCACCTTAAGAGAGACCTTTCTTAAACAACTTTCCATTATATTACATTATAAACCTTTCTTCCAAACAACATTTCATTATATTACATTATGAACCTTTCCATCCCTCCCAAACAACAATTTTCTAATATTACATCCATGTACATTCTATTCTATTATAAACTATTACATTATATTCCGATCCATTATAAACCTTACATCTAAGCAAATATAGCCTAAGATGTAATTATAATATAATAAAAAGATTATTCATAAATATATGAAAATTTTTTAATAAATAATTGATAGTTATTCATTTTTTAAATTAATTATTAAATTGAACAGAAAATTGATTCAATAGATTTTACAATTTTGAGGTAAGGATAAGCATTTCAAGTTTTCCTAGTTATAACATCTATAAGGAATTACAAGTTCATCTATAGAATTCATCCTAGTCAGAATAATCAAATAACTATAGAATTCATCCTAATCATAATAATCAAATATCATGCATTACAATAGTCAAGCTTATTTTAGTTACGCTATCTACAAAAATTTTAATGTAGGAGTTATAATCTTGTAAAACCATTTGTAATAACTTACGGTATATGATTGAACCCAAGTTTATTATCTAAATTGGCAACACTTTCATGGCCTTTACTATACTTTTTGACTCCTAATTCTTG